>JAQFZM010000375.1:0-35532 GCA_034695785.1 Galumna obvia
ACCTCAAACTGTCCTTTTGTTGATTCGCACAAATCGTTTCTCTTTTGTGCAGATATTGTTTCAAATCTAATAGTAATCAATAGAAGACAAAAAACTAAATCCATTTAAAGTCTTTCAACGAAATTAAGTTTTGATAAAACATTAAACAAATCGAATAGTTTTTAACAAATAAGCGCTCAGAGCGTGATAGTAGTGAATAACCAAGAACAATCATCAGCTCATATTATAATGAACTCATAATTTAAAATTAATTAAATATAATTCGAGAGATTTTTTATATTGTTTACAGTTATTCAAAAAACATAATTACTATTCAACAAGATTTAGTTTTAATAAAAAGTATCAAGATCAAAATTATATTCAAATTATTTTGAGGTGAATTTTTTATACAAATTGATAGTCAGTAAACTATGGCTTATTTTTCATAGCATTTCATTCAATCAAATTTTATTTATTTCTATTATTTAAGGATTTCTATCAAAGATTTTGTGAATACAAAAAATATAAAAAAAATGTTCTTGATTATATTTCGAGATCTGAGATTTTGCTATATTCATTTTTTTACCTATCATGTTTTCAAGATAAATACTCCATAACTTTGACCTGGTGTGGACCCTCCCCTCTTAATATTTGAGATAAAACATCAAAAATTTTAAAATTGATTGATTGAACTGCAGTTCGAAGGCTTAAAAGGAATTTCCTTTTTATTATTGAAATCTCTTATATTGAAGTCTTATATAGAAAACTCTTTTTTATTACTCCTCTTTTGGTTACGTTTTTATTGGGTTTAATTTTGATCACATTTAGAACGATTGCATTCTTTAAACTCTGAGTCATTCAATCTTAACGTTACATAAGGTATAAATAAAAGATCCCTTTTTGGTTGAGCTCTCATTTAATTGATGTCATGCGTCGAATGAAATCTATGCGTGTATTGTATGCACTCCACTCACAGAAAAGCCAGGGATGGATGTGTGGGGTTGTGTTGATGTGTGTCTATGTTTGGGTTGAGTCCTCTCTTTCTATCGTTTGAGTAAATTATGCTGTCTTTGAATCAAACAGTTATGGATATAAACTCTCCCAAAACTCCCCCAAAAGACCCCCCAATACCCCCGAAGTCCATCCCTAAGACATATGTGTATGTGTTGTGAAGAGCAGTACTATTAGTGTGTGATTGAAAGGGAAAAGTTTGCGTGACGTGAAGGCAAACATATTCGTGAGAAGTCCATCCCTTCGGGTGTGTTTCTCTTGAAATTGTTGGCCATTTTGTGTATTAAATGTTTGTCTTATTTTTTATTAAATTATTTTAAGACTAAATTAGAAAAATTTGTTAAAAAGTTTTCGTGAGTTTTGAAAAGTTCGTGACTTATCATAACTGGACTTTGAATGCAATTATTAGAAAAGAGTGGAAACCAAAGGTGTGATCGTCTTAAGAGTGTTAACTGAAAGAATGGATACTCGCGTCAGTAAATTAGCGAATATCGTCGACGACAAGACTATTATCGCAAAATTAATATTAGAAAAGTCAGAGAGAATTCGTTTAATAGAATTTAAAGATGCAAGGGCAGATATATGGCAATTCTTCAGACTCGTATGTCTCGATGGACTCACTCTTCCGTATGCCGTTTGTGTGAGATGTATGAAACCCGTCAGTTATAAAGCGAGGGAAGGAACGGGTGGTTTACACCGACATCCATGTTCTAAGCAGGCAATCGCTGCAGCACTGGCTAAAGGAATACCTTTCGGTTCATCCAATAAATCAACGAAATTGTCTCAAACGAATCGCTCAAATCAATCAATGAATAGCCATAAGAACAATACCGCCATAACTGCCTCCACATCTTCTCCAATGATTTCCCATAAAATAGAGTCAAACTTTAAACCGAATTTCACTTTAAATTCTTTGGCCGCCATTGAAATGGTTAACAATTTGGCTAAAAATAGTCGAAGTTTGGCTCAAAACTTAATGGGAAGTGCTTTGGCTCAACACTCTTTTGTTTCCCAACAACAGTCACCCCTCGCTTTAATTTCAGACCAAATGTCTGACGAAAGCAATGGTTTCACCGAAGACTTATTGACTCTTAATATTTTGAAATTGTTTTGCACAGAACTTATTCCTCTGGAAGTGTTAGAAAACAGTTTATTCATGGAATTAGTACAACAACTCATTAATTTTGGAGCCATTAATGGTTCGATTAATTTGGAAAGAATTCAAGTCAATAGTCTTCTAACCACTGCTTTCGAGACGTCAAGAGTTGATTTCAAAACAATAGCACAGAGTTTGCCATTCATTACATTTGTGGTCGACTTATGGTCGCAGGACATCACTAAACGACAATTTATGACAGTTTGGGCTCATTTAGGAAACAGTCATCAAAACAATATGTTTAGTAAAATAGTGGTTACAAAAGACATTTCACACATCACTTCATCGGAACAACTGATAAAACAATTGGATTTCATTCGCAAAGACATCATTGACTCCAACTCTGAATTTGTATATCTTTTTGAAAACGATTTTATGTCATTTAATATCGAAACTAACGATAATTTCTTGTTTTGTGTCAGTCATCAGTTAAATAGAATTTTAGATGAAATCCATTTAATACCAGAATTTAACCAAATATTTAATGAAATCAAAATAATTACGAATGTTATCGAAAACATCGATGGATTTGGTCTTAAATTCGTGACTCACGGAATCTCTAACTTTAATAATTGGTTTCAAGTATTGAAAATCTTTAAACTTCTGAAGGAATTTCCAAATTTGAAGCAAATTCTAAGCGAACAGGAGTTGAGATTTGTGGGTAAACCCGCTTTTGATGAAATTACAGACTTTTTAGTTCCGTTCGCCGAAGCCTTGAATTACTTTCACTTCGAGACAGAAAAAAGTATTACTACTATTAATCTGATATCTCTTTGGAGAGTAAAACTCGAAAATCACTGTAAATGTAAAGAAAATGATTCAAATTTAATAAAATCAATGAAAGAGAAACTTAAAACTGCGATATTTAAAAGCAATTTAAATCATCCGATATTTCTTATGGCCGTCTGTTTTGACCCGCGTTTCAAAAAACTAAAAATGTTTAGCGAAGAGATGAGGACTAAAACTTATGATATTATCAGAAAACAAATGATTCATTTTTATATAAAACAAGAGTCACAACAGTCCTCTTTAGAGGTCGTCTCTGAAGCCTTTTCTGACGGCAATTCTTCTAATGATAGTGAAAGTCATAGAAAAAAGTTTAAAGCAATGGAAGACAAAACGGCTGAAGCTTTCAATGAATATTTGGACGCAACTAATGAGGAAGAAATCGATGAATTACAGCGTTATTTGAGTTTAGATGTCGGACAAACACAACCTCTTGAATTCTGGTGCGGAGAACACTCTAATCGTTTGCCAAAACTGAGAAGTTTAGCCCAAAGAATACTTAGTATTCCTCCGGTTTTATCGAAATGTTGTCATTACTCTTCGAGTGGCGAACATTTGTCTGTCAGACGAAAAGCTTTAGATCCGCGATATTTGGATAAAGTTTTAGTACTTAACAGTCATTTTTCTTCGATTTAAATAAAATATTTTATAAATAAAGTATAGTTTAGTTGTTATAAAGTTTTCAATAATTATTGCTTTCATTTTATTTCATTCTTTTCTAAACTTCTGTTTAGATTTTAAACCGAAGTTTAAAAATTATAAAAATTATTTTTAATAAATTATTCACTAATAAGTCGTTTGAACTAAACTATAAACTATAAACTTTGAACTTTACTATAAAACGCGCGTCCATTCACTCAAAGGTACTTTTTTGTCGAACACAAAATAAGTATAGAATATAAGTTTAGAATAATTATGAAATAATAAAATAAACTTTTCATCCCTTCTTTTAATGAAATTATAGATCACTTTTGTTCGGGTATTCAATTCGCGATCGAAATAAACCTTTCATTTAAAGATTTGTTTTTTGTTAATAAGTGTTAATAAGTGGTAAAAAACTTACTTTTTATTTAAACAATACTTAAGAGTTCGTGATTTGAAAGTTAGTTATGAGTCATAACTGCAGTTAAGGTGTTTTTTAATAAAAAATAATTCAATTAAAGAATAAAACAGTTTATAAAACCTGTGAACTGATATTTAATTCATTTTCTTAATTTAATTGTTTAACCGATATTTTTAAATTTTTGGGATTTTTTCGACACTTAATTATTAATAATTTACAAAAGAGTTCTCTCATTCAAATCATAAATTATTAGAGCGTTCTCTCAATAAATGGATTTTTAAATAATTTTAGTCTAAATTTAATTCAATTTGAATTAGTTTTGAAAACCTAAAAAGTTGCTCTGAAATGGCTCTACAACCACAACAAGTACAACAAGCACAGCCAGCACAGCCAGCACAGCCACCATGGAGAATGCATCCATATTACCAAGATCCCAACAAAGAATTTAGAAGAAATTATGATTTGAAGGAAGAGTTAGGAAAAGGAGGTTTTGGGACTGTTAGACGCTGTATATTTAAGGGCATCACTACACCAGCACAGCCTGCAGTGCCTGCTCAGGGAGGACAGCCTGAACAACCCGAACAGCCTGCACAACATCTCCCAAGAATGGAATTGGCCGCTAAGGTTAACAACACTCCGGAAAAGAGACAGAGCTGTATCGATGAGGCAAACCTATGCATCGAATTGTCTGTACAATTACATCCAGCTAATGTTGCTCACAATAATCCGAGTCCTTATATTGTAAATATATTCGATACCATACATGAGGGCGACATTGTTTACAATATGTTCGAAATGGCGAACGGAGGAGATTTGAGTCAAGAAATTATCAAAAATGAGTTCTTTTCACCGGATGATGCGGCCCTCGCTATTTATCAAATTTTGCAGGGGGTTAATCACATTCACCAAAGAGGAATTATCCACAGAGACCTAAAACCGGCAAATATTCTTCTGAAGAGTAAACCAAGATCAAACGAAGACGCTCAAAACCGATACAGACTCTATAAAGTGGCTGACTTTGGACTTAGTTGTCAACGAACTAGACAACAACATGGACAACATCATGTGTATATTGAGAGCCGACATGGAATTTGTGGTACACCTGGTTACCAACCTGCCGAAGTTATCGATGACCAGCCCTATGACATCGGTTTTGACATTTTTAGGTAATTTCTCTTTTCTTTTTTTTAACGAAAACATAAAAATAAAAACTTTTTAACCGAAAGCTGTGGAGTCATTCTCTATGAAATGCTCGCAGGATATCAGCCTTTTTGGGAGGACGACAGTGCTGTCAGGGATGATCGCATTCGTCAAAACAATTACGATTTCCCAAACCCTGAGTGGTATTTAGACCCTTAACTTTCAGTGAAACTAATAAATCATTGATTGTTGTTTAGGAGTAATACCCAAACAGTAGACTTCACTGATGCCCGAGATATGATCCAACGAATGCTTCAACTCAAAACTAATAGGGCTAATTTCGCTCAACTGTCTACATTGCCATTTTATCTAACTGGTGCCAACTTGAACAACAATCAAGTTGGACCCTTTGCCCCCAATTATCAACAACTTTTCAATCAGAATAGAGCCGCTAAGATCACATTACTTAACCAATATAGACAACAACATGGAATAGCACAACCACAACAACAAATTGTAGCCCAGCCTCAGGGAGGGATTCCACCTCCACCTCCAGCTCCACCTCTACCTCCACCTCAACCATAGTTCCATAGTTAGTCTTAACACAAACACAAGAGAGAGAACACAAATCACTAGAAATTGTTTTTGAATTGAATTAAATGAAGAAAAAAATAAAAGTTTATTAAAAAAAACTTTATTTGAAAGACTTTTTTGAATCATTAATTTTATATGAAATCAATTTCTGATAAAATTTTATAAATTTTATTCATTAAATTCAGTTATTTTATGAGTCAGGACTTAGTTTTTTATTGAATTATTATTAAAAACTTTGATTTAGATAAATAACCAAGAATTAGATCAATTTAGACCAATTTAGACCAGGATCAATGTCAAGATCAATGCAAAACTGTTCGAACCTCAAGTATTGACATCTATTGACATCTATTGACATCTATTGCTTTTTATTGTTGTATTTGAAGTCTATTTTTATTCTAAAATTTGTTTATAAAAAAAATTAATTAAAATCAATTGAAATCCAAAATTTGAATCAAAATTTAATTAAAAAAATGTTTAATCATTTATTTCGGAAAAAACATTTGAAGTCAAAACTATTTTATCATTTAATCAAATATCAGTTCAAAAGGAGTTTTGGTTCGAAGAAAAGTAATACTTATTTCATAACGACTCCAATATTTTACGTGAATTCAGGTCTGAATGAAATGAATTTCTTATTTAAAATGAATTTGTGTGACAACAGTCCCACACATCGGACACTTGTATTCTGCACTCATTGCCGACACATTTCATAGATTTGAACGAATGTTAGGTAAATGTGAGTCCATATTCTCGACCGGAACCGATGAACACGGAATCAAAGTATGAGACATTCCTTACATTCTTTGTTAAAACATTTCTATCTTAAGCTCAGATACAAAGAGCGGCACAAATGAAAGGAATCGAACCAAAGATTTTTTGTGACCAAATCTCAAATCAGTTCCGAACACTCTTTGAGAAGACAGACATCAATTTCACTCATTTTATCCGAACGACAGATATTTCTCACATAAAATCTGTTCAAACTTTTTGGACAAAACTTATGGACAACGGATTGATTTATAAGTCTTCATATGAGGGCTGGTATTGTCCTTCAGATGAAACTTTTGTAACGGAATCTCAGATTGTTTTAAATGACAACAAAATCAAAGTATCGACAGAATCGGGACAACCCGTCGAATGGTCTTCAGAAGAGAATTACATTTTTAAATTAAGTCAATTTCAAGAACCTCTTCTCGATTGGGTTAATAGCGGACCAACAGTTCGGCCCTCGATTTTTAAAAATATTTTAAAGCATGAAATAGAAAAAGGTTTGCGCGACATATCTGTGTCCAGACCTAAAACAAGAGTCTATTGGGGTATAGAAGTGCCAAATGATAGCTCTCAAGTCGTGAGTTTCAGTCATTTATTTATTATAAAATTAAAATAACTTTTTGTTGAATAGATTTATGTTTGGTTCGACGCTCTCATCAATTATCTGACAGTTTGTGGTTATCCTAATGACAATCACTTATGGCCTCCCGATTGTCAAATCATTGGAAAAGATATCCTTAAATTTCACGGAATTTATTGGCCCTCATTTCTAATGGGTGCTGGACTTAAACCCCCGAATTGTCTATTATGTCACTCCCATTGGCTCAGCGATGATCTTAAAATGAGTAAAAGCAGAGGCAATGTAGTCGACCCTTTCCAGTGTATCGATTCCTATACAAGCGATGGAATTCGATATTTTCTTCTAAGACAGGGATCACTTCATTCCGATTCGAGTAATGTTTTAATTAATAGAAATAACATTTAAGTCTATTTTAATATTTTTTATTACTTTTTTAACACAAAATTTATTTTATTTAAAAATAGATTTCAATGAAAATAAAATCAAAGAATATTTAAACGCAGAATTGGCCGACACTTTAGGAAATTTACTCAACAGATGTACCGCCAAATCATTGAATAAAAGTCAAAATTTCCCAAAACTTTCTTTAATTGATATCCAAAACATGGAAAGTGATGGCAAACAACTGATTGATTTAATAATAAATTTGGCAGAAAGTTGCAAGATACATTACTTGGATGGTAATTTCCATCTTGTTATTAATGAAATAATGAATTGTTTGCGACTAAACAACACTTTCCTCAATGAGACCAAACCCTGGCTTTTGGTCAAAGAGAAGAGTGATGTCGATCGCCTCCAATCTATTCTAACCATTACTTTGGAAGCGTTGAGAGTCAGTGCAATACTTTTGCAGCCAATAATCCCTAATCTTTCGAATAAAATATTAAATAAACTTAACATAAATCCTTCAAAACGCAATTGGATTAACGCAAAGCACACCTTTAATTCTGACCATAACTTAGAAGAAAATGTTTTAAATTCAGAAAATTTGATATTATTTCCAAAAATTAAGTAATAATTTGTTTTTTGAATTTTGATTTCTTTTAGTGTTTTTTTCTTTTGAAAAGCCTTTACTTCGAAATATTATTTCCGTTTTTAAACTATGAATCCATTGAATTCATAGTTGACTTCATTTTGTTCACTCATTCGTTGTATTTGACGACAATTTTCAAAAGAGAAACACTTTATAAATATTTTGATAATTAAAAATATAAATCAATCAAAAAAATAAATAAAACGAATATTAGAATATTATTTGAAATAAATACTTAAAATTCACTCAAAAATAATTAAAATAATATTTAAAAATTCAATTCGAAAATAGTTTCACTAACTTCGAGAATGACCAAGACTTGATCATAGAGTAAATCACTATCTTATGAGTTATAACTCACTCTATCCCTCCTAAACTATAAAAGCAACAAGCAAGTTTTGGAAAAAAAACTATTAAGAAAAGATTTAGCATTGAATTTGATTACATTTACGGTTAATATTCAGTGAATTATCTGAAGAAATAGTGATTTGTTGCGAAACTTTTAATTTGTCTGAAAATATGTAACGCATGCGCTCTCATTAACCTCTCATTCAATGCCGTTTATTATTACACCAAAACGTGTTTTCGGCGAAACATTTATTATTTCAAAACAATTAAAATGTTTTTATAATTAAATCATTATTTTTTTGGTTAATTTTTTTATTGAAAAACAAACGTTTCATGACTTGACTCTAATTGAGTTTTAGTCAATTATATAATTTGACCGACAAATGAAACCAATTTCTGCTCAAAATTCAATCAAACATTACGTTTGAGAATAATTTTTATTCAAAAATAAACAGATTTTTCTTAAAACTGTGTTTTTCTTAAAATTGGTTTTAAATTAAATATTTTGAAAAAACGATTGAAACGATTCAATCAATTTTTCATTTAATAAATGCATTAATAAATGCATTGATTTTTGAACTTTTTTTTACAAAATATTAAGATTTTTATTTTGTTATTTATTTGACTTATTTTACAGTTTTGTTTATCTTAAAAATTTGTAAATAAATTTTGATTAAATCATTAAAACTGGAAAATGGCTTTACTCGAGAGTATTCCTCTTTTGAATCAATTGTTGGACAGTTGGCAAAAAGACAACAGAAGTTCAGAACAGGTCATTCCAATCCTCAATAAGTAATGATTTATTATATTTTGAAACACAATTTAATCGATTATTTGTTGCAAAGAATCTCTGATTTGGTAGAGAAAGAGACGGAAGCATATCTGAAGATGGACCCTGATCCTTTTGATGATCGTCATCCGAGTCGTGCCCGACCCGACTGTTCTCTGGGAGTCGTACTTAAGACTCTTTTTAGAAACGATGATTTCATGAATAAAGTAATGAATACTTGTTTTTATTGATTTAAATAATATATAATTGATTTAATAGTTAGTCAACGATTACGTTATGCATAGGGATGACAAAGACCTACACATCGCTGCCTGTCGTCTAATGTTAGATATATTACCCGGTTTAGAAACTTCCGTTGTTTTTAATGAAACGGTATTTATATTAATTAATTGCATTTCATTTAAAAACTGAATGAGTTTTGCATTTAAAGGAGGGTTTAGTTCAACGTTTGTTTAATTGGGCCGAAAGTGCATCGGATCCGCTCCAGTCATATGCAACGGGTCTATTGGCAGCAGCGATGGAAGTGCAGGACATCGCCACTAATTCCAAGGATCAAAATGCAAGGCTTTTGCCAATTATGTTAAACAGACTCAAAGAACTGCGAAACCGAAACATTGAAATCAATGAAAACCATTCAAATGATCGGCCGTTCATTCACTTGAATAATAATATTATGAGTCCATCCAAAAGTTGTAACAAATCTAAAAACAATTTAAACGAGAGTTTGAATGAATCTCATAATAAAAGTAAACGAACCCTTCAGTCGAGTTCTCCGGATATGAATAAAAGAAGACGACTCTCGAGTCCCGTCAGTTTTCCAGCGCTCTCTCCCTCGACGTATAACAGTGAGTGTTCTAATAGCAGTTGGGCTGAAGTCGAACCATATATGATTGGCTACTCTAAAGTTCATCCTTTAACTGAAGAAATGAAACAGAGGTTTATTTTACAATATCTGACACCAATGGGTGACTATCAGGAAATGCTGTGCTTTGTTTTTGAACACAACGCTCTCTCATTGATTATGCATTACATCGATTTAACCAAAAATAAAGACATTAGACTCGCTTTCGACGCACTTAAAGTAAGTTTATTTAAATCAAAATTCATTTAATTAATTATTATTTGTATTCAGTATTTGGCGTCTCTTTTATGTCATAAAAAGTTTTCTTTGGAGTTCTTAAACGCGGGAGGATTACAGCAATTGCTTCAAATATACCGACCGTCTGTTGCGGCGACCGGTGTTTCCATTTGTTTATACTATTTGGCCTATAATGAGGACGCGATGGAAAAGATATGTCTTTTGCCGAAACACATTTTAAACGATTTGGTTGCGTACGCCTTATGGCTACTCGAGTGCTCTCATGACTCGAGTAGATGTCACGCAACCATGTTCTTTAGTCTAAGCTTTTCATTTCGACTCATTCTGGAACTGTTCGATAGTCAGGACGGACTCAGAAAACTACTGAATGTGGTATTTATTTACTCATTAAATAGAACTCATTTTTTTAAAAACTTATTTCTATTTAAAAGATATTTCTTTTGGACATCTTTTCTGATGAAACGGAATACACTGAAGACGAATTGTTTACAAAAAGACAAAACGCTCGACACGTTTGTGTTGCACTCAAACGATACTATGAGGCACACCTTCTCGTCGAAGCAGAAATGTTACGGCGCTCTTCTTCTAGTTTCGAATTAACAGCTAAAGATTCGATTGACACTAATGTTCCGCCATATAAGTCAAGTCGTTATAGTTATGACATTATTATGGAAAAAGTGGAAACTCTTCTCGAATTAATGCCAATAAGAATCAATTGGAAACCAGTCGATGAACTCTTAAAATTAAGTGGAGTCAAACTTCTGATACAATTAATTGCAGTTTCTTTTGACTGGAACTTCACCGGAAAGTCTGTTTAAAATCTTTTATTTGTCGATTAAACTTAAAATTTATTTGAATACAGGGCTGAAGCTGTGAGGAGTGCTTTGGATGTGTTGGTTGTCTGTAGTGTTACTCCAAAATTCCAAAATGTTTTGTGTGAAAACGTTCCGGTCGGTGAAGATAATCAAAATACTGTTGGAATTAGGTATTACTTATAATTTGAAAACTTTTAAATTCATTAAAAAACTTTGAATTGTTTTCAGAATCATTTTGGCTGCGGCTGAGGGAGAGATTGTGGCCGATCCCGACTGTCAGCGATCAGCTCTCAATGTTATAATAAACTGTGTTTGCGGTCCTATCAGTCGAATCGGTGGTTCTATCGCTCGTTTGTGTGGAGGCAGTGCTAAGAAAAGATCTTTTAGAAGTGGAGAGGATTTGTTGACTAAAATGTGGAATTGTGTCCGAACTAATAATGGAATAATGATTTTATTAAATCTTCTTATGGTAAAAACCCCTATAACTGATGCCGATTCTATTCGAGCGCTCAGTTGTAAAGCTCTCTGCGGTTTAGCCCGAAGTGAAACCGTTAAACAAATAATTTCAAAGCTTCCACTTTTCACAAACGGACAGTTGCAGTCTTTAATGAAAGAACCCATACTTCAGGACAAAAGGACAGAACATATAAAGTTTTGCAAATATTGTATTGAACTCATTGAAAGAGTAACCGGTTCTCCGGTGGCCACCAATTTAGAGACATCCATTGCAAACATTAGTAAAGTAAGTCATTATATTAAATGACTCTTAATTTATATTATTTTTAATTAATTCATATTTTTTTAAATATACGGTTCGTTATATTTTTAATATAATTTCTCTAAGTTTTAGACTTTAATCCTTCAAATTAGACATTTTTTTATTAAATTCATTCAAATGAGTCGTTGTTTTTAGGCAGAAGTTGTCGCACAAACGAGGATTGAATTTAATGAAAAGGAATTACTTCAACTCATTTATCATCATTTGATTAAAAAGAATTTGACAAAAACGGCACAATTACTCCACACTGAAGCAGATTTACCCACTATGAGTACTAATAGGAACAGTATGTCCGGTCTGTGGCCAACAACTCCTCTTTCGCACAATCGAGTCGTTAGTCCTCTCTTTTGTTTTAATTGATATTTAATTATATTTATTTAGTCGCGTCCCATATCAACAGCTCCTCTTCCGAGTACATTGACTTCTGTCACCTCTAATACAATTAATACTTCCACATCTATTACAGCAAATGTTGTCACACCTTCTAGTCTTCAGAGTCCTAATATGTCTTCAAGCAGTCAGTCTTCGAGTGTAGTTCCCATTCGTATTCATCGCCAGAATTCAAACAAAAATTCTTTGAAAAACTCATTAAATGTTCGTAAACTTCAGTCAACAACACATCCCTCTTCGCCTATCATTAAAAGACTCACTGAAATGTCAAACAATCAAAACCAAAACCAGTCCTCAATATCTTTAGATTCAATCGTAACCGAATATCTCCGTAAACAACACGGACTCTGCAAAAACCCAGTGGTCACGTGTCCGCCCTTTGATTTGTTTACACCTCACAGATGTCCCGAACCTTTGAATAGGGATTCGGCGCCACTCAATATCACGACACGAATTCAGAGAAGATCTATTTTTCCTCGTTTTGGAGGTCTTAACGGCTCTAAAATGGATCGAAAATTTATTTACAGCCGTTTCCGACCCATTCGTTCGTATAGAGATCCCGAGTCTTCCAGCAGTTTCACGAGTTGTGCGTTTTCGGTGAGACTAACAATTTTGAGAGCATTTGATTAATTGTTTATGAATATACAGTACGTGGACCAATTCCTATTCCTGGGAACGGGAAGCGGCGAATTGGCCGCATTCAATCTCCACAGCGGAACAGTACGTCAAAAGTCTATATATTTTTATAACATTTATTAAAAATATTCAAATCCATAGCTGGAGGCGACCTATTCTTGTCACGACTCTGAGGTTTCACATATCGAACCTTCGAGAGTAAGTTTTGTTTGTCTTTTCACTGAAATCATTCATTTTTCTATTGTTTTAAAGGACGGGAAATTAATTCTGACCTCTTCTATATGGAGACCTCCTTTGTCTGTTTTATGGACTTTTACTGATGTCTTTGAATCGAAGTATTTTTTTCTAAAAATATTTTTGATTTCAATATTAAAATAAATTGTTTTTAGACTCGAATTTCGTGAAGATTATTACGTAGAGTTCGGTAAACAAACTCAGGACAAAGTTTTGGGAACAAAGGAATACGCGGCGAACGTATGTGTTATCCATTAATCTATTTCTTTGATTAAACCTAATTTGGATGAATAGTTATATGATTTAACGACGGGTCAATTAGTACACACCTATCAGGACGAGAATCTGTCGAATCGATACGTCAAAAATAGGGCTACATTTCATCCGACGGACGACTTAATACTCAACGATGGAGTTCTTTGGGACCTCCGAAGTTCAACACCCGTTCATAAATTTGATAAATTTAATCAACACATTAATGGTGTCTTCCATCCGAACGGTCAGGAAATCCTCTCCAATTCAGAGATCGTATGTTTAGTTTTATATTGATTTCAACTAATATTTAATTTGATTTAGTGGGACATCAAAACATTCCATTTACTAAAGACAGTGCCCGCATTGGATCAGGTTTACTACCAAACCTTTATTTTTATCTAATTATTAATTTATTTTAGTGTCGAATCAAATTTAATAATATCGGAGATGTTATATATGGAGGTATTTCTTCATTATATCTACTTTTTAGTGTAAAACCGAATCTGTTTTATAGCCGTTTTCGAAGAAGAGAATTCAGAAGAAGACGATTCCTCCAAAAGTCCGTACGGCTCTTCTTTTAGGACTTTCGATGCTTACGATTACTCAAGTATTGCAACCATTGATGTTAAGCGTAATATTTATGATTTGGCGGTCGATCCGGGAGACTGTTATATAGCTTTAGTTGAAAACACAACTAATAGAGACCTCTCTTTCTCTAATGAAAGCGTTGCCCGACTTTTCGAAATCGGAAGATCGAAGGAAGACGACGACGAAGAAGACGATGAGGACGAAGACGAAGAGGAAAACGAAGTGGCAGATGAAGACACTGACGAAGACGACAATCTCGACGTTACTGAAGACTTCGATCTCGAAAATGGCGACGAATCGCCCGATGAGAGCGATGGAGAGCACAGCAATGACTCATACTCTGGAGATTCCGATGGAATCGATGAGGAACTTCTTTTACTCTCTGATCATTCAACTGATCCCTCAAGTGATGATGAAATTGTTTATCAGTTGAACAACGAATAGATTTTTCACTAAAAATCATTTAATAACTTATTTTTTATTATAAATAACAATAAACTGAATCGAAAAAGTGATCACAAATTGAAAAATTTAACAAAAATTTATTATAACTATAATTACAATTTAATTGAAACCCTAATTCTCTTATGAGAGTCACTTTTCAGACCCTCTCTTTACGCCCACCTTTTCTTTTATTCATTTCTTTAATTTTATCGGAACAGTCGGGACAATACCACTTGCCTTTAGGCGATTGGGTTATTCCGACACATCCGTAATGAAACCATTCTTTTTGGCACTTTTTGGATATGAAAATATAGTTAACAACAATGAAAGGTATGAATGAAAGCTTACGTCTTCGTTATCACATGCAATCATTTCCCCGTAGGAAACGTTATTACAAATGCAATATCGCGGCTCATTTGGATCATATGTCCAGTCAGGAGCCCCGTTATCGCTGGTCACCGCTTCGGAACTGTTATTGTCCTCGAATGCACTATTGACCGAAATATGGGAATTAGAGTCTGAGCCGTATTGACTAGTGGTAGTTCGCGCCCTTTTGTTGGCCCGACTCTGATTTGCTTTATTGGCCGACGCGTCATACGAGCCGTAACCGAAGGAATTAGTCGATCGATTAACTGATTCGGAATTGGGTGTAGATATTGAGTGATCGCGCAGTGGATTAAAATTATAAATATTATTGAAACCAGAATTAATGGCCTCATAGCTAGCCTTAAGACTAGCGGTTCGCCGTCCCATTTGCATCTGTACTCAAAACTCAGTTAAGTCGAGTCCACAAACAATGGTATACCTGTTGTGTGGCTGCAATAGCCTGAGAAGCGGCCGCTGCGATGGCAGTGTTGCCTAAATTGCACCGAAAAGAGTTGTGAGGTAGGGGTGCACTTGTCTTATCTGATGCAGAAACCGATGAATTAGGGGTTACGAGGGGTGAAGTGATAGCAGTATTACTGGAACTGCCATTCGGTTGACTGGCGTTAACGACAGCTAATAATGGAGTGAATGCGTTGGCGTTTAGACGATTCGATGTTATGTTCGAACTGGTTATGACTCCAGCGGACAGAGGACTGGCAGTCGGTGGTGTTCCTCGATATACTTCCTGAGCGATTGTTGAAAGGAGTTTATCCGATGTTGAGGCGATTTGAGGCCTTTCGGTGTGAGGGGTCGAATGGGAGGTATTGTTTGTATTAACATTATTGTTATGAAACGTATACTTTCTTTTCTCTCTGACATGATTTACAGGAACGGGCGGCGGATTATCCAACTCTAATGACCCTATCATTACATAAAAAGTGTTTTACTCTCAAATAATGGTAAGTCTATAGGACTGACTTCTTTCAAGAATTTCAGTGATACCGGCGTTATCGGCCTCTAATTCAATCTTAAATTTCTGCAACTCCTGATCTAAACGTCTCAGATATTTGTCGACCAATTCGTATATTTGATTGGCTAACGACACCTTTTCCTCCGCGTCTTCTAATGTTTTATAGTAGTCCTATAAGTATTGACACATTTTTTTGTTCAATACTTAAGCCTTAATTATTGCCATTTTTGCAAAACTGAACAAAACCTGTTTTATTCTGTCGTATTCGACGTCTCTCTGCTCTGTTCTCATGCTTTTGGCGTTACTGAAGAACTGTTTACTCTGTTCTTCTAAGTTGTCCATTGCGTCTATTCATACAAATCAATGAAAATCAATTAATAATTCAAAACACAAAAGTTCTTAACATTAATTAACTAAAAAAAAGAAATCCATTTCTAATATCGAAATCAAAAATAAGAAACAGATTTGAATTTTTTTTAGTTAAAAGAAAAAGAATGAGAGGTCGGAGTGAAAGGAATGTGTCCTTACTATGAACTTGAAGATCCATTTCACGCATTTCTGTAAACCGATCTCTTAGTTCTTGTGGTAAGTGTTCGATCACTGAATGCAATGTAAAAACAATTGCATTAAAATACAATATTTAAGACAATTTTAAAATTAAGAACTGTTTTTGTTAAAATGCATGCATTCGTTCATTCATTTTATTAAATGTTTTTTTTATTCGGTTTTTGGTTTAATTTAAATCAATTATTAAATTATAGGAAGTTTTCCAATAAGTTGTCATACTTTCCAAATAGTCCTCCAAATAAAGCATTTTTTGGCCAAAATTTTATTAATTAATTAATTAAATAAAAGTTGATTTATAGTTGAGTTGAGATCAAAATCTATTTAAAAGAGAAGTTTTCAAAAATAAAAATTAATTAAAAGTCAAACGATTTGACAAAAGTTTGATTGCAATCAAAAAGGGCTCCAAAAATGAGTTCAAAGCAATGATTGGCTGAGACTTCACTGTATTTCGTGATTGAGGTATGACTTGAAGTGACGTCATTTCGTGACTACGAGTTGGGAAGCCGTGACTGAACGCCATTTTTGATCGCTTTTTCGTATTATTTTCAAACATTTTATTTCAATTTAAATGCGTTTCAGAAACAAATGATAGCAAACAAACACTTTTGGTAAGAGTTCGGGAGTCGGGACTCACCTCTCAGTCTATGGTTCGAGTGGTGAGAGTTGTGACCCAAATAGTGGGCAAATGGCGTCAAATTGTGTTTATTGTTGTGAGTATTGGAACAAAACTCTGAGGACTGTTCACTGAATGCCACTATATTTCCACAGCACTAGTTGTGAGCTCTCACTGACTACAGCACTGACTCTCCATTCGTATCCCTACTCACCACTAGTGCTTTGAATACCGCCAAACAACGACTCACTCATTGCCACCAATCATAGTAACCAATGATAGTAACCAATGATAGTAACCAATGATAGTAACCACTGGTGGCGCCACTAATCCATACTCTTATCTTACGTCGACTCAAATCAATGGTTTGATGTGTGAGACTCCGCCCACTTTCCCGCAAAACTTTCGGTTGAAATTCTGTCATCAAAACTCCCAACACTTGAAAAGCGTTTACTGCGCTCTCACTCACCATTTATAGACGTTTTCATATTATTTCTTAATAGTAATTTTGCACAAAATTAATACGAAAAGTGTACTGAATTGAGTTCGCATTCAGAGATGGTTTGAGTCGTATTGAAACCCATTTTGTGTGCATTTGTTTGTATTGTCGCCAAAACTATAATTTAATGTTGACTTCAATTATATTCAATTATTTTTAATTTTAAACATTTATTGTATTAATTAATTGATCGTCGATTCGATCATCAAATCATTTATTGGATAAAAGGATCACATTTTTAGCCGACTTTTACTCAAATTATTTAAAAAATTATTTATAAATTAATTAAAATTTTATTAAATATTTTTGTGATTTTTTTAACTTTAATTGTCATTCAATTTATAATTGAATTAAAGACAATTTATTTTTAGTTTAACATTAAATACAAACATAAATGTATTGAAGTATTGATTTGTTGTCAAATTGTTTGATCTTTGGATCAATTGATCCGTAAATTAATGGTTTGTAGAAGTATTCGATGGATTCGTTTATTTTTAATTTAGTTGTCTTTTAGTCAAAAGAAGTCAAATGAAGAAATCGGTGACAAATTTGGCTCGAATTGCATAATAAGAGTTCGAGGAAATGGTTCTGGACTTTGACTGCAAATCTTTTTTGTCGAATATAAAGGCAACGAAACCTCCGTATGTCTGTCCGTTCGAGAAATGCCAGAAAGTGTACAAGACTTATGTCGGAATGCGTTTTCATTTATATAATTTCGATCACATAAACAATAGACAACTGGATGTGAGTCAAACCCCTGAAAGTATGCGAAAGAGGGGTCAGTGGCACCACCGCTCTGTTGCCGGTCGATCCCCTTCTCCACCAGACTTTCTCAGGACTAACAATAGGGAAGCCCTCACTTACGCTGAGGCTCAACGTCTCGTTGAAGTCGATATCGACGGCAAAGTCCACAGAATTAATATCTGTGATCCCATTGATATCGTACTTCTCGATGGAACCGATGCTGAAGATTCGATACTCAACGGAAGTATTCCTCCGCTTAACAACAATTGTGTCAATGAATTAAATGCCAAAAACAAAAAGAATAGCGAAACACAACAGTCAACGACAAGCAGTGGAACCCCCGGAACAGCCAAAAATGCCAAAACTGGTAAAGGAAAGAACAGAAGTGGGAAGTGTGGGAAAGGCAGGAAAGATATACAGTCCAAACAAACTACTTCTACAGAAAAGCCTACCACTCCTTTAGTGTTAAAACTTCCTGAACCCTCGTTTCGAGTTATTGAAGGGTATGACCCGCCCAACGCCAAACCCCGTTCCTCTTCGTATTACCGGTACATTGAAAAGACTATCGATGATATCGACGAAGAGGTTGAGTACGATATGGACGAAGAGGACACGGCTTGGCTCGATTTGATCAATAAAAAGCGAAGGGACGACAAATTACCTGAAGTGCCGGCCGACACATTTGAACTGTTAATGGATAGGTTAGAAAAGGAGTCATATTTCCAAAGTCAGAATAGCGGTAAAGATGTGGGTCCGGCCATCGATGAGGACGCCGTCTGTTGTATTTGCAACGACGGCGAGTGTCAGAACTCAAACGCAATTCTGTTCTGTGATATGTGTAACTTAGCCGTACATCAGGAGTGTTATGGAGTTCCTTACATACCTGAAGGCCAGTGGCTCTGTAGACGTTGTTTACAGTCTCCCTCGAGAGCTGTTGACTGTGTGTTGTGTCCTAACAAAGGCGGGGCTTTTAAACAAACTGATGACAACCGATGGTCTCACGTTGTCTGTGCCCTTTGGATTCCAGAAGTCTGTTTCGCAAATACTGTGTTTCTCGAACCCATTGATAGCATAGGAAACATCCCTTCGGCGCGTTGGAAACTATCCTGTTATATATGCAAACAACGGAATGTCGGCGCTTGTATTCAGTGCCATAAAGCCAACTGTTATGTAGCGTTTCACGTGACCTGTGCTCAACAAGCAGGTTTATACATGAAAATGGAAGCGGTCAAAGAAATGACATCTTCTGGTTTGGTCACGAATGTAAAAAAAGCCGCCTATTGTGACGCTCACACACCCACTGATGAGAATGGAGTGGTTCTCAGTGGTGTCTACTCTTCAGGTGAAGAAGACTCGCGATCTGATAATCAAAGGGTTAAACAAACGAAGGCTAAGTTTAAAGAAAAGATGAAAAAAGCGCGAAAAATATTAGCAGAAAAGCGTTCGGCGATTCCTGTCGTTTCTATTCCGACCATTCCTTTAGAAAGACTGACCCGAATCGCAGCAATCATTTCAATTCCAAAAAGAAATCAATTTTTGCAGCGATTGTTAGGGTATTGGACTTTAAAACGACAGTCAAGAAATGGAGTGCCTCTTCTCAGACGACTACAAATATCTCATAACAATCTGAGGAAAGACTCAAATAAAGACGACGACGACGAACAGGTCATCAAAATTAGACAACAATTAAAATGTTTAAATCGTTTGCGTCAAGACTTGGAAAGAGTTAGACTTTTGGTCGAATTAATTCGAAAACGAGAAAAATATAAAAAAGAAAACCTTCACTGCCATCAAAAGATGGTTGAACTTCGTTTAAACCCTTTTCGTGAATTTTTGTTTGACCTCTTATCAAAACTCAAAGAAAAAGACACAAACAATTATTTTTCGGAACCGGTCAGTGTTGAGGAAGTGCCCGATTATTTAGATTTCATTAAATATCCGATGGATTTTAGTACAATGAAAGATAAAGTTCATAGAAATGAATACAATTCTATTGAATCATTCATTAAAGATGTGAAAACAATTATTAATAACTGCACAGAATATAATACAAAAGAAACGCCGTGGCATAAGGCGGCCCTCAAACTCAATGAACAAATAGAGCCCCTTTTAAAAGAGGCCAAAAAACAAATGAATGTCTATAATCCAATTACAGGTTTACACTCACAGCCAACCGCTTATGAATTACACGTCTGTCCTGTTGTCGACAGTACCCAAACAGAGAGGAAACAACTCGAGGAAAGACTCAAAGAATTGGAAGAAAGTCTGACAAAAGCGAAATCTCAGAAATCTGGCGGTTCGCGAACCAAACGAGTCAGGAGTTTGACCGCAGAAATCGCTAAAGTGAAGGACAGGATAGAGTCAACGAACGCCACTTCGAGTCAAGCGCTCAACATTACAGCACAACCACTAAATCCAACCGCTTTTCAAATGAATTCGTTCCTTAACTCTAACGCAAATAATAGAAACTCTTCTCCGAATAAAAAGAAACAAAAATCTCCAAAAAATAAAATCCAAAACAATTTGAATTCCGACGCAAATGATATCATTTGTCAAAATAACACAAATATAACGCATTTAATCGATAAGATTGAGGGCAGAAAAACATATAATTCTGTTTCTGCGAGTATTAACTCTACAGAAATCGAAGGACTCATTAGTTCTCCGAATAAACAAAATTCATTTAATAGTCAAAAAGGTTAGACTTTACGTTTGTTTAAACTTTTTTTAATATATATATTTTTTTGTACAGAATCTCCGACCAAAAGATCGAATAAAAGCACCAAAAATGACAAATCATTGAACAATAAAATGAATAACGAAACGAATGGTTTGTTTTCTTACTTTTTGTTTTGTTTTTTAAATCTGATATTTTCACAGAAAGTCCTAAAGTCAAGAACTCTCGAAACAAGAGAAAAGTGAACGGAGGCTCTCCTTTGAGTGGGTCTTTGTCTCCAAACTCACTGACCCCTAACTCTCCGGCATTGAATTCAAATTTTGGTTTTGAGAAAAGCGTTTCACTTAGAAAGAAATGTCAGAATTCAAGACTAAATAATAATTCAAAGTCTGTGACCTCTGAGTCGGGTCAGCCCACTAATATGTTTACTGAAACCGCAGAATCTTTTGCCAGAGAACAAGCAGTTAGAGGTCAGAATAAATTGCTGTTTATATAAAATTGATTTTCTAATCTTTTTTTGTTTGACTTTTAGGTACAAAAAGACGATCAAATAGGAGTTCCTCTTCGCGACCAAATAAAAGACAAAACTCTAACAATTCTTTGCGTTTAGACGTTTCTCAAACTGTTCCATTCCCTTTAATTTCTCAGTCCGAGAGCTTTAGTGTTTACAGAAATAGTGAGTCTTTTTAAAACTTATCCTTTCGTTTACTTTCAGTCGTTTTACAATTTTAATGAAATTAAAAATTTTGTTTTTAATTTAAAAGTGAATTCTCCGGTGGAGTCAGATATTATTTCGGAGAGCTCTCAATCGCACAGTTCCACCGCTTCATCCAAAACATGTGATTCGAGTGGAACAACTAATTCACACTCTTCTGTCTCATCATTGGGTTCTTCGGGAACCAGTAGTCGTGTCAGTGCCCGAAATAAAAGAGAGCGTGAGTTTAAACTATTCGTTCAAAAGCCATATATAAGTGGTTATTAAAAAAACAGGTCCGCGATCGCGATCTTCTCGTTCTGACATTTCTGCGATCGAAAACCAAAAAATTCCTCTTCAGCCCAAAGATTTAGTTTGGGCTAAATGTTCGGGACATCCCTGGTATCCGGCACTGGTAGGCAACTCATTCCTCAAACATTTTCTATATTTTCTCAAAATGTTATTGATTTATAGATTGTGGATCCGGACGGAGACTACTCTTCCCCCGGGAATGGAATTGTTCCGCCACCGGAAGTATTAGTCTTAAGAAAGAAAGAGGACAAACACAACAATTATTTAGTATTGTTTTTCGACAATAAGCGAACATGGTACTTTTTCTCATTATTGATTTAAATGGATATAATAAATGTTTGACTAAATGTTTAGGCAATGGCTTCCGCGCAACAAATTAGAGCCCTTAAGTATAGATACGGATACAGATAAACAAAAACTAAATGAATCCCGAAAAGTAAGTGATCGCAAAGCGGTTCAAAAGGCGTACCAAAAAGCACTGGCATATTATGGGGAATGCATTCAAAAAGATGACTGATTTTATTGAGAAAACATTGAAATTTGTATTAATGTATAAAAAGTTTTCATTTTTAGTTTAAGTTTTTGTTTAAAGAAAATATGATTAAAGATTGAAATGATTAATGAATATATGAATCAAACCATTTGTAATAATTGTATCGTTATTTAAATTATTTTGTATTATTAAGTCTAAACATCGGGTCATTACATGAATCCAATCATTTAAAGATAATTCAATTCAAAACTTGTTTTTCATTAAATTTGTTGAAAGACTTTATATAAGAACTCGAATTAAAACAAATTTATTTCATTTGTATTGAAATCATTAGTTTTTATTCATTTCTTTAAACTTTTTATTTGGTCTTTGATTTTGTTTCCAATATTTACTTCTTTTTCTATTCATATGTTTTGTGTCAACGAATTTAGAGTATCTTTTGGTCATCTCTTCATCACTAACTTCAGCCGATTCTTCATTTTTGAGACTTTTGTCAACAGTTTTGTCGCAATTATTTTCATTCAATTCTTGCATTAATTTCTCGATTTCAGGATTCATACCTTTAAAAGACATTCTTCCGAATATCAATCGCTCACAATTGAAGTAACTGTTGTCTACGATATACTTTTGTCCCTCTTTTCGTGCGTTTTCACTATAGTCTTCATCTAAAAGAGCTCGAGTCTCTTCCTCCTCGAGCTCTTTCTCGTTCTTCTCTTTAGTCCTTTGCATGAATTTCATCTGCAATAAGTTCTTCGATAAACTGTTCCGAAAGAGATTTCTTCGCGACATTTTTCACTTTTAATAAAAACAATTTCTAATAATTTATAATAAATGACTCAAATATTAACAATTAATAAATAATTTATGAATTATTACTAAAATATTTAAATCGATTAAACCCTAAACACGTGTTTAAACATTTAATGTTTACAAAATTTAACGCAAAGACGTCTTTTCAGACTTTTATATAGAGTTTATTCAAAACTCTATTCGACTTAAGTTACACTTTAGGACAGATTTATAATTAAATAAAATATCAATCAATAAATCACTCATTCCTTATCTCATTATATTATTAAAAATATGTAAATTAAATAATATTCAAAAATATGTTCTTTAAGTTAAGATAATTGTGTTCATAGAAGGGCTCGAATTTCATCAAAACTAGTAATTATGTGAAGATCTCTAAAAAAAGCGCTAAAATTTTGTAAACAAACGTTTAAATAAAATTTTAGTTTTATTTGATTTTATATATTTTTTTAATTAATTCTATTAATAATCGATAAAATGTCACAAAAAGTTTTTATTATATCCGGTATTATATATAGTATTTTGTATTCTTATCTTTTGATTATATAATTGAAATGAAAACAGGTTTGGATGAATCGACACAATTATCTCAACTGAAGTCGATATCAATTAATTTTGATTCTGAAGACAATAACCGATTGCTTTGGTTTGACTCAAATCAGACCAAATTCTACGAAATGGTTAAACAAAACAATAATTTCCGATCGTTTCTGACCAACGATTCAGTCATTTCTGGTTTGAATGAATCAAATGATAAATATTTTGATAAACTCTTTGTTTAATTAATTGTTTGTTTGATTAGACGGCAATTATTATGTGTTCACACCTTTTGATGTCATTTTCATAGTTTTGCCGTTTCTTATGAAAGTAAACATATTTTCAACTATTTTTTGGTTATTTTTTTAATGAATTATGAATTTATGTTAATTAGAAACGAAAACACTTTCATTCAGTCTTTGAAATATTGTCCGATATTTTTGATAAAGAAATTGTCACAAAAGTTGAAGAATCGCTTAAAAGTGAAGACATTGAAGTCATAGCAGACGTTAAATGTATTTAAAATTTTTAAGTTTTTTTTTAGTTAAAAAAATTATTAAAATTTATTGTCTCTCAAATGGTTTTAGATATGAGTGAAGACCTTTTTGTGCGATACAACAGTAGTAAAGCTCTCCAATGGTTGAGGACTAAGACTGAGCGGACAGTCGATGCTCTCATTCAAAACAATATTAATGTTTCCTCCGATGGCTGTAAAGTCGAGGGTTATATTTCTGGAAAAGAGGACCAAAACCGGGATAGGGGTATGTCTGCCGTTTATTTCAATTCAGTTGAGTTTCTCAATGAGAGTGTTGTCCACTTCGTTGGGAAGAGTGACCCAAACCTTTTTATTAGTTTGCATTACATTTTTGATGGTTTGTTTGGCCGATGTATTTCCAGCCCACGAACGACGAGTCACTCCATTTAATACCTGATAATTGTTATCAATTGTAGGAAATGTAGAAACAAAATTAGAATAAGACTTACGTCCCAACTCAGAATATTTGACACTTTAATGTCTGCCTCTTCTGAACCGTCTAATACTAAACCAAATCCACAATTAATCGCTTCTCCAAAACCGACTCCTTTTTAGAAAAAATATTAAGAAAATATGAAATTATTAAAAGGAATACCCCCTCCGTTGTGAAGCGCAACCCAAGTGGTGCCTCTGCCAGCATTTCCTAAGACTGTTGATACGGTCATATCTGCAGTAAAAGCTGAACCGTCGTAAATGTTTGAGGTTTCTCTGAAAGGACTGTCAGCGCCACTAACGTCGTGGTGATCTCTTGAAAGAATGATCGGACTCTTAATTATTTTTTTCTTAAGCGCTTCATTGAAAGCCAAACCAATTTTAACTCTTCCGATTTGGTCAGAATAAAGAATTCTGGCCTGACTTCCGACCACCAGTTGATTGCTATCGGCTTCTGTTATCCATTTTATATTGTCGTTGTAGTGTTCTTTCACTTGTTTGGGAAGGCCTTCTTTTTCAACCAAATCTTTGAGAACATTTAAAGCGATTTCGTCCGTAATTTTTAAATCTTTCGGATCATTTGAACTACAAATCCAACGAAATGGTCCGAAACCTAAAGAAAAGATGTCTCCCATAATGTGCTGAACATAAGACGGATATCTAAACTTTATTCCAAACGCTGTATTCACAGCTCCGACATCAGCGCCAGCCCTATGAGCTTCTAATAGGAATGCGTTTCCATAATCCCAAAAATAGAGTCCATTTTGGGATAATTTATTGATGGCATTGATTTGTCGAATGAGACTCATTTCACACACTTTTTTAAATTGTTTCGAATCATTTCTCATTAGGTTTTGAGATTCTTCTAGAGTTATGCCCACCGGATAATATCCTCCATTAAACGGGTTGTGACAAGAAGTCTGATCAGAGCCCAACTCTGCCAACACTTCATTAGTTTTGTGATATTCGTCGACAAGTCTTTCCCATAAGTCGACGACATTTCCATAAAAGCCAAGACTTGTCGACAATTTGTTTGTTTTCGCAAAACGTATTCTTTCAATGAGAAGATCCAAATCACTTATGATTTCTTGTAGCCAACCCTGTCTTTGTCTTTTAAGTAGCGCTTCTTCACAAACCTCTGCAATAACACCAATACATCCGGCAATAGTTGCAGCCTTTGCCTGAGCGCCACTCATTCCTCCTAATCCTGATGTGACGAAAACAATTCCTCTCAAATCATTTGTTTTTAGATATTTTCTGCCCGCATTAATCACAGTAATGGTAGTGCCGTGAACTATGCCCTGAGGACCGATATAACAGTAACTGCCGGCAGTCATCTGTCCATAAAGTGAGACATTGAGAGCAAAGAATCGGTCGTAATCTTCTCTTTTTGAGTAATTGGGAACAACCATTCCGTTCGATATTATAAGTCGAGGACTTGAATGTAAACTCGGGAAAACTCCTAACGGATGACCTGAATTCATGACCAGTGTTTGGTCGGTACCCATATTTGCCAAATACTTCATTGTTATCCAGAATTGAGCCCTAAATTCAATTAAATAATTGTTATAATGAAAAGTTTGTTAACTTTAGTCAAAACGATATTTTTTTTTATAAAAGTAAGGCTTAAAATTGAAACTTTTAATATAGTGACAAATATATGTCTTAATATAATATGAATACCAATTAGAGAAGACCTGTCCATTACCGCCATAAGTGATTAATTCATGTGGGTATTGTGCAACTCTTGGGTCCAAATTATTCATAATCATAAGCATAATGGCAGCGCATTCTTTACATTTTGACGGATAGTCATCAATCGGATGGGCTTTCATTTCGAATTGAGGTCGAAATCTATACATATAAATGTGTCCGAATTGTTTCAGTTCTGATGCGAACTCTTCTGACAAAATTGAATGACATTTTGTTGGAAAATATCTCAAAGCATTTGCCACCGAAAGTCTTCTCTCTTCGTCCGTCAAATTAACGCTAAGATTTGGTGCGTGTATTACACTTTCATCCCTTCCTTTAAAATCTGGAATCGGATCAATAGGAAGACCTTTACTCAAGTCTTTAATCGTTTGAGTCATTATTTTTGTTGAGTTTAAATATAATCTAAAATTAAGAAAATCTCTTAAAATATTAATAAATTTGAGTTTTAATAACAATTTTTTATTCTTAAAGAATTTTAGAGTAAAGCGTCACTTAATTTCAGTTATAATCTGTTTTACCAATACTTGGAATTTAAAATCGAGTCTTTGCTATTTTCATAAGATGTGAGGCATTGCGGGACTCACTTTTGATTTGTTTTTTTGATCCTTCAAAACAACTTTTATATATGAGATGTCCTTAAGATTAGGTCTGGATTTTTCGAAAAAACCGGTGTTTTTCCACTATTAAGTCATTTATTTGAAGATTACTTTTCATTTCTTTTTTTAAATATTAAGCAAAATTGAGAAAAGGTTTACATTTACATTCTAACAAGTTGCTTTTTTATCGTTAATTTTTGATGAAATTCTTTAATATTTTAAGTGTTTATTTTTTTATTAAAAATTATAAAATATTTAAAAAATAAAAGGAATTTATTTGAAATACATTTATGAAAGCATTCATTAAAATTAAATTTGTTTCAAATTTTAGTCGAATATATGAGAATTGCCTTCGATTTGATTTCTCAGTACTTAAACAATGAAATAAAAGAGGAACTGAAAAACCTGTTGAGGTATTAAATGACAATTTATAATAACAGAAATTCATTAATTGTATTTTAATTATCACAAAAGGATTCCCAACGAAGACTCCAATAATTCAAAGACTGGAATGACTGGAATTAAAGTAATTTATTGATTCAAATCATTGAAGCGTTAATTTTCTTATTGTTTTGCATTAATTTTTAGCGAAAGGTTAATGAAAAGCAGAGTTCGTCGCCTCTCGAAGACTACTCTGAATATAAAAGTACATCAAATGCTTCATCGGATCAGAAGGTGACTAACAATTTGTTTAAATTTAATTCCGATTAACAATAATTTAATTGAATTAACATTAATTTGATTCAAAGCGAACCAAAATGACCAGATCTCAAAAAGAGTTGCTTAAAGTGGACATCACTGGAATGAAAAGCATTTCGAGTTTCTTCAAACCAAAACCAAAATAAATTAAAATTTTTAATTACTCTCAAAAAGTGATTTACATGGTTTAAGGTTCACAGCTTTTCACATCTCAGACATATAGTGAACCGAATCATTTGAATCTATTTTTTATAATCATTTAAAATAACAACAAATTTATTTTCTGTTAATCATTTGTAACCAAAATCTAAATAATTTTATATATAAAACATTTTTTATATTTTTCTTTTAAATAATTAGTGAATCCTTTTTGAGAGTAAAGTTAGTGTTTAATCGTTACTCTGAATTGACTGTTATTCAGTGCACATCACTGTTTGTTAAATATGCAAACATTAAGCAAAAGACTTGTTTTAAAGACATTAAAACTTAATTTCATTCGTTTTGTCGGCATTTTATTCATTGTATCGAATAATTCAACGAAAATAATAATAAAAATGTGAGAGAAGTCAACGAATTAAACAATTTTAACAAAAGTGAAGCAGAATTGCATTGAGATTATAGTCTTTTGTTATGATCTTTATGTTGATTGCATTCATTTGCGTTCTTTCATGTGTGCTCTCAATCCAGTGCTCGACACGAAAGACCTTTTCATATGACTCTGTGTTCCGTTTGCGTGAATACAGTTCTCTAACAATTTTTTTACGAACAAAAATAGGAGTATATAATCCCATCATAAATGCATAGCTATATTAAATACCCATCTAATGAAATAACCAAGATTATATAAATCTCGAAATTACTTTTATTAAATTAAGACACTATTCTCTACTATTAATAAATTCAAAATTTTCATTAAATGTTTTCTGAAATATTCTTAAAATTTGAATTGAAATTATACTAAAATGATCATGGACATAATATGTAGATAACATAAACTCCAGAGATGTTCAATAGAAGGTATTCCGGTATATCCCCTGGAAGAGCAAAATTGACAAAATTTCCCAACAATTTTGGAACCTTAACATGCGTCTATGAACTAACACTGGGTATAATTTTTTTTGCCCCAGGGGGTATTTGACCAAATCACTCCCTGGTACCTAATCTTTTGGCCATCCCTGTATAAACTTATCTAAACTAAAATTTATTAATTAATCAAATATTGTTTTTGTCATTTCTTATATATATTTCGTTATTTTTAATATAATTCTTAAACTTTTAATTAGATTTTATTCAGAATTTAAAAAAAGTTTAGAATATAATTGGATTTTAAGATTAAAAGAAGAATTAATTTTATTGAACGCATTATTCAATGAATAGAAGTAGTGTTTTGTAGTACTGACTAAAGACTTGTTTTCAATGTATTGAAAGGACAATACATACAAAAATTCTTTAAGTTTGAAGTTATTCTAAAACTGCTTTTGAATCTCTTTATAAAGAGTAGTATAAGTGGAGGACACAATTGACGACACTATTTGTGTTTTGAAAGTATCCTAAATCCAAATGAATGGGGGTTTCGATGTACTCAATGTAATGCAAGTATTATATGATATTATGAGCTCAGAGTTTATACTAGTCTTAACTAAACCATAGTAGAAGTCCATTGATTGTGGGCTCAGTTGTCCTTTTGATGCTGTAATGGATCTGAAATTAACAAAAGAGAGGAAACTTTCATTAACATCAGAATACGAATACTCTTTTGTAAGACTCCAGTCCTGAGTCTGCGTTCAGTCAATTGACTCGACTTTCTCTAAACAACTATCAAATGTGTTATTAATTTTTCAAATTCTATACAAAATCTATTATTTATGTCTTTTTATCAAAACTTCTTTTCAATCGCCGAATAAAAAGGATTTCTTTTTCAAAGATTTTCTTTTCAATAAGTATTTCAATCGAATTCCTTTATATTCGGAACTCCAGTATTGGTCCCAATTCTGTTCAAATCGTCTTTCATTACTTGTTTGCCGATATTCTGTGCTCTAACTCTCAACAGTTCATAACTGGTATCGGTTCTCATTTGGAGCGATTGGCTTATTATACGCATTAAACATATTAAAGGCATCACATTATTGAGTGGAGACACTATTCAACTCATTTCATCCCTTTTCCGGAAACGGTCTGCCATTTGTTCTAATGAAGATTCATCTTTACATTCAAAGACATCACTTCAAACAGAGACAACTATTTTAGCCAAAAGTTAACTCAGTTTTGAATAGGAGTTCAGCTTTTCTTTTGGTCTTTTTCTTTGTCCAAATAGTTCTTTGAAGAGCTATTCATTGGTTATTACATTCTTTCGATACATTCATTTCGCGATTCTTTTGTTCAAAACTATTCAAATCCAAGAATTATATCAAAAGATATTCTTCTTATTATTCATACAATTATATATAAAATGAAAGTTTTTCTCTTTTTGTGTCCAATCAAAGCATTTATCTCTAAAATCTTCGAATTTATTATATTTTGTGAAACTTTAGACAAATTTAGAAGAGATTTAACTTTTAATGTCTAAACGATATCCAATTTAGTCATCAATTTATTCAAAAATAGTCTCAAATTAATGCCTTTTTTTGAATAGTTTTGTCAAAATTGATTATTCTTTGATTCAATTGTCTGTTGCGTCAAAAGGGATAATAAGTCTGATTAGAAGTAAAGCCTAAGGAAGTGTCGGTCAACAGATCTAATAATTTAAAACTCTTTTCATATCTTAAAGCAAACGCTTTAATGGTTTTGATTTTTAAATTTAAAGTGAATACAAAAGTTATTAAAATAAGAAATGGTTCAGAGTTTTGCTTACTTAACATATCGTAACAGTGAGTGCTCTACGGCTCAGTTCACGCATCACTTATAGCCTGTGTTGTGTTGAGTGGCGCTCAGTTCGCAACCATTGCTTCAGTTGGAGAACATTGGAGAACACGCGGAGCACCGATAGTGGTGTCGGTTCACCAGTTCTGATGCCATTAATTGTTGGCAAATAATATATTTTTCGTTTCTAATGATTAGTTAAGCACTAAATCATTTTATTTTAAGTCTTCGAACTCAAAGTGTGAGCTTTTATTCAATTACTGTTAAACTCTTTCGAATAAACACTTTTCAACAATTCTTCAAACAGTTTGAGAGCTCAGACTATGTTTGCCTCCAGTGTTGGGCATACACTCATCACACTCTGATAACAGGTGTAAAACTCAGAATACTTTAGAAGAAATGATATTCTATTGAATCCAAGAGTTTATGTTTTGTGATAAACCAGTGCTAAATAAATGATCTTGTTCATTATTAAATGTTAAGTGTATTTCGTGATTTCAACTTTTATTTGTTTGAGAAGAATGTCTTCGAAGTCTTTGAAGAATAAACATATTCTGGGAATTCTTCAATGGATTACATGATTTGATGGAATATTTGTTAGAATTGTGAGGTTTGGGATGAGTTCACCGAAAGTGAGTATTATTTGAAAAATAGATTCAATTTTAATGAATTATTGATTTTTGTGTTGAATGAATGCAATTTCACAATAAGTTAATCTCATTGTGGTTTATAATAATTGGCTAAACGTTCAGACATAGAGTAGGGGTGAAGTCAGTGCTATCCTATGCTATCATCACTTTTCTATTGTGTTTAATAGCGTATAGAAAGAGTAGTCTGTTATGAATGGAATATAGCTTTTGGTATGATTTAAATTCACTGCAATTCCTATTATTTTTGTGCAGAAAAATGTTGTGCTCACAATGAATAGCAGTGAGCGCTTTATGAACAGAGATATTAGGCCAGTCTTTGTCCAGGTTTGCTAACAATTGTGAGCCAACACAAAAGCTTCAGTCCGGTGTTCATAAATCAAGGGCTGGGCTTTCAATAAGCGAGAGATGATTGACTTAATGCGTTATTTTTCGTTATGACGATATTGGGAACGAATAATATATATTATCGTATATACTATATGTGATGGCAGTGGAAGTTGTCTTCTCTTCCTATTCATTGCCTCCTCTAATAAAGTGCAGAAAAGTTTTGCTGTCAGACAATAATATGCAGTGAATTATTTTTGTCAGTTCAACCTTTCGATAAAATTTACACTCAATAGACACACCAATACCACAATAGTGGAACTGCATCACACTCTGCAGCCCTTCCTCTTTACTCCATTAGATGTGGTATATATCGAATCCAATGTATTATTATTATTATGACTCAAAGATTTCGATCTCTATTGTAATGCATTGCTTTTTATTAACTCAATGAAACTTTTTTCCATTTTTTGCATAAAAGAGCTTTTCTTCAGTTATGGAATCGGTTTCTGTAATTCAATGAATCACAAAATAATATTCATTTTATAATCGATAGCAAAGGCACTCATATTTCAGAGGCTCTTCCTTTTGTAACCATATTTTTGCTTAACCTTAATATATGCATCGCTCTATTGTTCTATTCTGTTCCTCTGAGTTTTACTCTTTGTGGCTGTCCTTCTAATAGTTGTGAAAAACGTCAACTTTGAAAATGCTTTGCTTTGAAAAAGTCGAGTATATATTGCTTTTGGTGTAAAGAACTGCTAACAAACGCGTTATTCCGATAAGAACTTCTCATACAATGAATGAACTATTAATGTTGTCGAGCATTATGTCGAGTAATAGATCTGTTTTGCCTCCAAAATTGAAGCCACATATCAATACTTGAGTCAAACTCCAACCCATTTATTATAACTGAATCTAAAATCTGACGACTATTATATAACTCTGTTTTAAAAGCGATTCTTAACTTTAAATGCATTCAACAGTTTATCACAAAATCGATTCAAAACTTTATTATTAACTTTAAGTGACATTTGATTTATTGAACTTCTCTTAGAATTTCAGAAATCATTATTTCATTTACTTTACATTCAATAGATTTTATACTTTTTTTGCAAACTTATTGTGTAGTGTTTGGGGGAACTCACTATTGGAGCAAATGTTGGGTAACTGTTGGGGACTTAAACAACACTTTTCAAGAGTTGATTCTATGTTTCCATAAAAACATTAATACTCCTCTCATTCGAGTTTGTGGTCTAATATTTGTCATTTTAAATAAATCCTCATAAAAGATCAAGGGTAAACTCAATTTGTTATATTTAAATTGTGTAGGAGCATTTTATTTTCCTCTTTTATTATGTTAATAAAATATTAAATAACATTGAAATATGATTTTATAGTCGAATCACATATTTTCAATAACTTTAAGAGTTTATTCAAAACAAATTTCATTCATTAAAACCTTTTTATTAAAAAGAATTCACTCTTAACTTGTTAGATTAATTTTTTATGAAATTCTTTTAATTATAATTTTTGAATATTTTCAGCAACACTTGAGGTTTACCTTTATTTGTAATGAATTTGTTTGGTTTCATATTTAGTTAAAAACAAAATAAAATTTTCTTTTAATTTATTGAATATTTTTTAAAAATTAATTTTAAATAATAAATGTTTCTATTATTCCTTCCGATAAAATATTTCTAAATATAAGAAGGTAACCAAGGTTATTTCTAAAAAGGTGAAAGCTTAGGCGGTATAATACTATATTTAATAAGTTTGATAAAATAGCTTGGTGATGTCAAATTAGTTAAAAGTAAACTAATTTCTCTGTTGAGTTAAATGTTAGCAAATGTCAACAAATTTTATTAATTTGGTGTTAGAGCTAAAGACCCAAAGGAAGTTCCAATTCCCTCTGGAATCCCTTAAATTCCCACTGACATCACGGGAGGGATTGGGAGTGAATTCTATTTCCTCGGGAGGGACTGGGAGTGGGAGTGGGAGTCTCGTTTGATTTGATGGAATTCCCATAAGATTTTTTTTCGTTAAACAAATATAATAAAATCGATGATAAAACTATATGCAAAATATGTGTTTATTTGCCCCTTGCTAATTGTAGTGCCGCTAATCTCAGATTTAATTTGCGTTTAAATAATGTAAACTATTTATTGTTTATTATATCTAGTTTAGATTAGCGATGCCCATTTTTAAAGCTTACATTTGAATCTTACAAAATTTTAAGACATTATTGACTTTCAAATAAAGTTTAAAAACTATTCATTTACTGACACCCAATGTTTATTTACAATTTTATAACGTTTATAAAGGACTTGGATATTGCTCATGATTCGATCATAACAAGTACACTTTTTTCCTAAGATGAATAATGTTAGGGAAATATCAATCTGAAAAAATCCCGTGAATCAATGATTTAAAAATGGGCATTGCTAGTCTAATCTATGCCTGGATTTTAATGGCAGTGGTATTGGTTTCAGTCTTTTATATCTTTTACTGTAATGAAGGTCTCGGATGCGGTTTATATGCCTTTTGGTTCTTAATATCACTTCAACTCATCAGCACAACAAAAGTGATGAAATAATTCAAGCGATGGATTACTAATTATTCTGTCATTAATAGCATCGAATGTGTATAAAAAGTATTCATCGATTGAAAAGATTATTTCATTTAATTGAAACTAAAATTTAATATCTTAAAAGTCTTATATAAAATTGTATTCATTTTTAAAAATATGAATTTATTAATAAATTTTTAGATTAAATAAAACACTTATTATTTATTTCAACAAAAGTATAATTTCAAAACAAATAATTTCCTTATAATTTCTAAATCGTTTACTTCTTAACTTCAAAAGCAATACTAATAAAAAGTGACGTAATTTAAGCGATAACTAGTTATGAAAACACATTAAATATTGAATTGTTGTAATCGATTTTAATTAAGATTTATATCAATTAATAATTAGATTTAAAATTATTTAAAGAAATGTTACCACTATTTTCCGTTGTAATAAACAGAAACGCAATTGAAGTAAACGGCTGACTGCGGAAGAGCAAATAGTCAACCGTTTATTTCAATTGCGGTTCCGTTTATTACAACTGAAAATAGTGGTATTAACAAAACAGTGTTGAAAATTCTTTAGTTATATTTAGTGGAAGAATTGCGTGAAAGGAAATGGAGTTATGGATGACTACAGTCTTATGGAAGTCTTCGAATACAATGATTTTGTAGATCTGTTTCGTTGGCTTTCAGTCTCACAACAATTCAATAAATGTATTCACAGACTATTAATGTAAAGTCATGTCTTAATTATTAAGACTTAATATATTCATAAAATATGCGATTAAGAAATTAAAGGTTAAGAATCTATGCAAACGTTTGGCAATAATTTTTGTAACATTTTCTTTCAATTTTCAGAGAATTGAGGTTTTGGAATTACAAATCTTTTGTATGTTATTTGGATGACATTTCCGTTGAAATCTTAGGAAAATATTTTGAAGCCCTAAAGAAATTAGAATTATTAAATTGTTATATATCTGAAAAGCCATTTGAAAATTTCTGTCAAATAGTGAAGTCATTCAATTCAAGGATTATTGATTTAATTATTTATGATCTGATGTTTATCGAAGAAATGGTTGAAAACATTGATATAAAGATCATATCATTTATCTATTCATTCAAATACGAAATAGATTTTGATATAAATTTTACAAAAGTTTCATTAATTTTGATCGCATTCTTGATTTCAAAAGACAACTGCCATCAGATGCCAAAAGACTCTTGAAATTTGGATTGACTTACAAATATTTGTTGACTTTCAGACATCAAATATAAAGACAATTTTCATTGTCGGACTTAATATCAGTAAAGAAGACTTAAGAAGACTTAAAAGAGAAACAGATTTACATAGAAATGAATTCAAATGTAAAGAATT
>JAQFZM010000376.1:0-35523 GCA_034695785.1 Galumna obvia
GAGAGAGAGAGAGAGAGAGAGAATCATTATTGGAGTAAATGTATGCCATCTTTTAACAAATAGTTGAACTGAATACTGGAATAGTGTTAAAGTGATTTTGTTATGTTGTAATGTTAATGTTGTCAGTTTAGAAATAAATTTGATAAATTGAGTTAATCTCTTGAATTTTGAGATAAAATTGTAATTAAAGGATAATTAAAGGAAATTTTCACATAAATAGAGTGAAAATCGATCCAAAATTAACCAATTTTTTAAAAACTAATTAATCAAATAAAGTTTGATTTAAATTTTCAAATAACTTATGAAAAATGACCCTCATTTCAATTGGGAACTGACACAAAAAGGCTCTAATAAAGATTAAAAACTTTCCTAATTCCTAATAAAAATAATTCTCAAAAGTTGTTAAAAATCTGAAGAAAAGGGTTCATAAAATTTATAAATGTTTCCCAAATTATTTAATTAAAGGATTGCGTGCGAATAACTTTAAATTTTAGCACAGAATGAAAAAACCACTCATTAGTATTTAATGAAATCTAAATTTATTAACTAATTATTTAAATATTTTTTAGTATTCATTGAAAATAAGATTCAATTCGACATCACTTTGAAAATTACAGATAAAATAATACTAAACAACTTATAAACAAATTGAACATGGTCATAATAGGTCAATATAGTTATAATAAGTTATGTGGAAAGTTTTAGTATGAAGATTAGTATGAAATATTGTAATATATGCTAGGTTAATAAGCACGTATCAGTTGACTCCTTTAGCATTTTATTAGTAACTAATACTATTTGAGAAATAACCCTGATTAATTTCTTAACTTATATTTATCAATGTTACCAAAGTATGTTTCAATGATTAACGATTTTGAAAACATTATACTCAAGAACAAACTTTAATACAAAATCATCGAATTAATGAATCATTATTTATTTTACATTTTACCACGTTCTATTTTAAAGTTTTTTATCTTTAATCTTCATACTAAAAGTCCTGACTATGATAATAACTTGCACAAACTTTATTCTCTCTATTTTTAATAATAGACTACTCCACACAAATATCTTTAATTGATATAACGCTCTGTTTTGTATAATTGCTTTTAAATAGAGAAGACTTTTAAATGAATGAATGTTTGAAATGATTAATACTCTCGTCTTTCGACAAAACAATAGTTATTAAATGAATTTTTCTATTAACTAATGTATTATATAATTAAGTCAATGAATGTTTTGTTTATTAATGAAATTCATTCCTAATTGAAAACTTGTTATAATGAAATGTTTGGACTCCGAATTGCACACAATTTTATAATTTAACAAAAATTTTGAACATTAGTTTTATCGACCGATTTTATTGATTCTAAAACTCTATCTTTTAATCAATAAATTATTATTTATTTGAAATTATTTTGATTTTAAAATTAATAAAACTTTTATAGTTTTTTTATTGAATCGATACTTGTATTACAAAAATTGGTTCAAATATTGAAATTCGTGTTCAGAGGTATCAATGGTTCACATAATTGAGTTGAGATAAGCCGCGACACATGTTTTAACTGTTTTTTATGTAAAATTAATGTTAATTTTCGCGTCATTTTTATTATGAGTAGTATTTCTCCCAAATTAAATAACTTATGAGTCGTTGTCGACAACATTTATTACAAATCAAATAATTACCGGAAAAACCATAGAATTTGTTTCACTCTTGAATCGAAGTAGAGGTGAATGAACTTTACACAAACATTTCATATAAAAAATGATTAAAAATTGAATTAAAGTTTAATAGAGTTAATGTGAATATTATGTTAATTTTAAACTCTCGAGACTTCAAATGAGAGCTGTTTTTCATTTATAGTTTTGACGTCAAAAAATTTCTGATATTTTCAAACATTACTTTTATTAATATTAATATGAATTATATAACCATTTCTTAATCCTATTATATATGAGATAATCATTTGCCGAATGACTCAATAAATGAAATCTACTTAACGTTCTAACATTAAAAGTAACCATTTATACCCTACATCATTTAAACTTGTATATTAACTGTTTTCTAAATCATAAATTATGGTAGATATGATTAAAATTATAAATTGATAAAATGATAAAGGTTAATTTATCAATTTGTAAGTTATATGGAGTTCCAACTAATCTTTTCTCTGATTTCCAATTTGTTAGTCTATTCAACTCATTATATAATAAAAAACAAAAGTCATTATCAGATATGAAAAATATGTAAAGTATGAAGAGTATGAAAAGTATGAAGGTCATATCTGTTTTATATAAATACCACTATTTTTGTAATAAATGAATTCATTAAAAGACTAATAAAAATATTTAAAAGCTGTGGTCCTCACAAATAAAACCTGCGATAATGAGAGGCAAACATTAAATGTTTGTTAGAAAAGTGAGTGTCAGGTGTTTTACAAACTATCTCTCAATCAGTCTATTAATGGAAATATCGAGAAATAGTAGAGATATTGAATTAATTCATATAATGTATTAATTGCTTCGATTTAGTAACAAAAGCAACAAAACTCGTCGACCAATAAATAGTTTACACGTCTATAGAAATGAATATCTATTAAATTACGGCCGAAATTATTTTATTTCACAAAATTGTTTCAATGCTTTTCTCTATTATAAAAACATTAGACATTAAAAGACGTCTTTTATGTATAGAATTGTCTCTCGTCTGGGATTCGATTAAAACGAGACTCAAATTTGGATAAAAACCGATTTTGATATCCGTTTCACTTAAATATCATTTCATTTATTAATCGTTTTATAATTAAAAGATTTTCGGTTTTCTCTAAAAACTGTCGATTACTTCACAATAAACGCCAAACTATTAGTCAAAACAAAATGTTTTTTAAATATTTATTATTATTATTGACTTTAAATGTATTCTTAGTTAGTATTAAAAGTGAGACCAAAGGAGCGATTGGTTTGGATTCGCTTACATTCGATAAAGTATTGAAAGTATAGTTAATCGTTTCTTAATAATATGTATTGTGTTGAAGGTTGTCTCCAAATTTAGAGCCACTTTAGTAAAGTTCGATACCGCCTATCCTTATGGCGAGAAACAGGACGAGTGGGCAAAAGTGGCCGCAGATCTAAAGGCGACCCCAGACTTATTGGTGGCTGACGTCGGAGTTCGCGATTACGGCGAGAAAGAGAACGAAGATTTGGCGAATCGGTATTCCATCAAAAAAGACGATTTCCCACAAATTCGTCTCTTCCTTAACGGAGATCTCGAGAAACCGATGGCTTTCGAGGGAAAAGACTTTAAAGCGGATGACATAAAATCCTATGTGAAAGAAAGGGCCGGAATTAAAATCCTTTTGGATTCGTGTATCGAAGAATTCGATGATTTGGCCCTAAAATTCATTTCAGACAAGACTTCAAAAGATCAACAAAAGAAGATCTTAGAATCGGCTAAAACTAAGGCTTCGGCGCTGACCAAAGAAAATGAGAAAAAGTGGGCCAACATTTACGTCAAAATTATGGAAAAAGCGATCGAAAGAGGAGTTGTCTTCTATGACAGTGAAAAACAAAGGGTTCAGAACCTATTGTCTGGAAAATTATCTGACGCTAAGAAAAAGGAACTCCAGGGAAGGCTTAATATAATCGCCACTTTCATCAGCACCGGTGCTAAAAAGGAAGAACTTTAGTCAAAGAACTTTTTTGTAGTTCATATAATTTCATTCTTTTTAGTAATTTGTGATAAACTATTATAACTTTTATTCTAATTTGAGATTTGTTTCTATTCTTTTAATTCAAATTTTATTTAAAGTCAATTCATATGCAATACTTTTCTCTTTTTCTTATTCTTAATTCCGATTCATTGTATTCCATGTTTTCTTATTTTATGACTTTTTTCCCCAAAACTTCTTCCAAATGTATAAACTTTTATATATTTTCTAAAATATCTTTAAATTCTGTTAATTTATGAAAATTTGGTTCAAAACTTTTCTCTTTAATAGGAATTCTCTTAAAACTTAGACAAATCATTAATTTGAGCCTTTCTTTTAAATACTGTTTTCAATACTTTTGGATATGAATTAAAACAGATTTTTCTATAAAAAATTATTTATTATTTATTCAAAAAAACGTAAACTAAAACTTATTTACAGATAAATGCAATTTATTAACAATAATTGTTGACAACATTAGTATTAAATCTGAGTTAATGTAAAAATGAAAGAAAAATATTTTGTTCTGATGTCATGTTTGATGTGTTAATCGATCAGAGGAACAGTTATTTCCATTTGTGTTAATTCCTGGCGTATATATTGACTGCGCCAGAGATGAATCGGGTCTGAAATAGTAATGAATACTCGACTCTCGCGGTTTGTCGACCATATTATCCGTTCTTTGGATGTGATTGTTATTGATAGCGGAGTCAACCATTTTTTCGTGTCTTTTTTGCATATGATTTAAAAATGCAGTCAAAATACCGACAATACATGAAATGGAAGCAAAACTTATCCAAAATATTGTTGAAATTGAAAGACCGCTCTCTTTTTCAGTGGCGTTATTTATCGGTAAAACTGTGAGGTAAGTACTCTTATATATAAAACTAAAATTGAATGAACCTGGATTAGTATATGCAGCCAAACAAATATAATTTCCCGAATCATTGAGTTGTGTCTTCTCTATAATCAAATTCTTGTAATAATTTCCGTCAATAGTTTTGACTATTTTTGTTGATTTTAATACTCTATAAAATTCTGATTTGATTTGAATGATTCCACGACTTTTGGCCTCTTCCGAGTCCTTTACATTTTTACAACTTCCCAACCACTGTACGAGTTATAACAATATTTGATTAGTTTTCAATTGAAATTTAATATAAACTAAATTATTGAAATTTCATATATTAATTGAAAACTCGTGAGAACTAGTAATGTACTAAATAATAATACATAATAATACAACTCATTTATAAAAGTTATAAAAAATTGTAATCTAATATATTTTTAAAAATATGAATAATTGATCATTACTTCATTAAAACCAATTCTATTAATATTAAATAATATAATTTTTTATAATTTAAAACTTTTTTTAATCAATAATTTAATTCATTGATATTTCAGTTTTTGAGATAATTATTGAAACTTTATTATTGAGTTATCTTTTAATTCAAATAAAAAAAATGGATAATAAAGTTTCAAATATCTCTCAACTGATTATTCAAATTAGAGGATGAAATCGGATAAAGAGTTCAGATCCGAAAATATTGACTACAATTTTGACTAGATGCAATTTTACAAATAACTAACACTTTTCACATTTTTTAAAGTTTATATTTATAATTATTTATATTTATAATTATTTGTTAAGTGTTTCCAACAATATCTAAATATTAATTTTATGCAATTTTTATATATATATTTTTCTTATTACTTACCATAACTTCTCTGAAAACACATTTATTTATTCTAAGAAATATTTGACTTAAATAATGAATTTCACTACAAATATATTAATAGTTATAACAATTTTTTGTTTATAAATAGTTTATAACGAGAAAAATATGGAAAACTCTCAAAAAACTATTAAAAATTTGCGAACCTCTTCGGTTCGACATTTTTAGAGACCAAGATATGATCTGATCTTATCTGATCTTATTTGGTATAGTCTGGTAGAGTACGATTTCATTCCCTAATTATAATTTTTATCTCAAACACAATGAATATCAATAATAAAATATCGATAAAAATTCCGACAAAAGAATTGTTTAATTAAAGAGTAGTTTAGTTCTCAAGTATTTAAGACACGATTAAATTCGTGTAATAATTGAATAAAACAATAAAATTGAAATAAGATTTAGAATAAACTAAAAGTTTGAATAACTGAATGACTGAATGACTCACTTGAATGAATGGTTTCACTTCACTCCGGACTTTGCAATGAAATACCGCTCTCTCTCCCAACACAACCGAACTGTTGATTGGATGAAATCCTGTCAATTCCGGCTTATCTGACAATTTGTGGGAAAATATAATAACGTTATCTTTTTTGTTACTCTCAGTTGAACTCATTCTGTAATTTGAGAGATACGACAAAACTGTCTTTTTTAAGAGTTTACTTTGATTTGAGGTAATTTTTGTTTCATCCAATTGTTAAAATAAATACTCTAGCTAGGGTCTAGCTTAAATAATATAGTTTGGGTTCAATTTAACACAATTCAGTTTAGTTAAAGTTTAGGACAAATTTAAAATCGATATATAATTAAAGAAGAAATCATTCAATTTTATATTTAAGGATAATTTATAATCTGACTTCTAATCTAGGTAATTGTGTATAATCTAGATAATTTGTAGAAATGTAATAGATTAAGGACATAAAGAAATCTCCTACCGGGGAATCCCATATATTCTGTGGGGTTACGGAAGGATTCAATTTAAAGGATTATCGAAATCCATTTAAAATTATAAAATGAAAATCAATTCTTTATACGAAATTTACTGATTCATTTGAGTCATCCATCAAATCATTTTAAACAAACCTTTAAATTCGTCAAATAATTTGATGAGTTATTTAAATGAATCGATAAATACTGTAATATAGAGTAAGTTTAATCAATTTAGAGACTCTAAACTTATTTTTGTCTTCAAATTGTTTCGCTTTTAAAGGGTTCTAAATTAGTGTCGACACAAAAATAAGTTTCAATTCAATTAATTTTTAAAAATATACTTAAAAATATGAAATCTTTTTTATGAATTGATTAAAATTAGTAAAAAATTATCGTTAAATTCATACCGAAAACAATGAGAACGAATGTATTGTTGCGACCATTTCTTGAAATGCAAGAGTAGTTACCACTGTCTTCAACGCGAACTCTGGGTATACTAAGAGTACCCCTTTTGAGTGATGAGCCATTAGGCAAATCACTTAATCCAAGTGGTCGTCCATTTTTAAGCCATTGTGCTCTGGCTTTGTTATTACAATTGAAAGTAACTGAAAGTCCGACCGCTTTTTCCATTTTAATCTCAGAGTTTGGAATTAAAGGTCGACTTTCAGTATTTGGTTTGTTTTGGAGCACAAAATTATCGTTTTGAGAGAATTGAAAAGGAATTTGATTATCCGGTGCCCGCGGGTCCTCTTCTGATACTATTTGTAGGGAAACACTGACTGTTTCGAAGCCAAAACCATTAATTCCTTTACAAATATAAATTCCGGTGTCGTCGACAACCGCTGACTTTATTTTGAGAACTCCCCTATCATTTATTGATATTCTCGACGATTCTTTTATCGGTTCCTTATTGTGGTCGAACCACTCAAAAAACAAGAGTTCGGGATAGTCCTCCTCAAAAATGGGACATTTAATACGAACATTAGTGCCCACCGGATATATCAGTGGTGTTTGTGACTGCGATTCTGTCCTCACTTTAAGTGAATGTAAGTAACAATTATTGTAAAATTATTGTAACAAAACTTCAAACTTTTCTTACATATGCTTTGAATCGAAGCTATGAATGTATTGAATACTAAGAATGAGATGATTTGTCGCAAAAGTAAGTAGAAATGCATTTGTGTCTAAAGTATGCCATAATTCAGTCAATTGTTTCAATCAAAGAAATTATTAAAATATGGTTTTTGTTTTACTTATAATATTAATAATAAATAATTTATACAAATAACAAGTCTTTTGTCTTTTGTGTTATCTTTTGTTATCATTAAAAGTGAAACAATAGTTAACTATTGATTGATATATTACTCGAAAGTAAAGACAATTGAAAGTAATTGAGTTTAAGATAACTCTTGATTAGAACTGAAATTCTAGTGGACAGACATTGGATGTGATATCATATAAATTCATTAAATTTATGGTAGAATTAAATAAGTTGTCAGTCGAGAGATGTTTTGTAAGAGTGAGAGTTAGAGAGAGCTAATAAAAGTAGACTTACCATCAAAGGAGAGTTGAGAGGAGAGCTAATTGTGATCCGTTATGTCGTAAAAGAGACAAAAAAGTGAAACATTTATGAGTTGTGAACACAATCCGTGATTTACAATCGTTTCAAAGTATCTAAACTCTGCGCCAGAATTCAGTTGTTTTCGCAGTCAGTGGTATATCTGTATATATGTTTAAAGACTGTCAACTGTATTACATGAGTGGGATTAACGTATGGCACAGTTGTTGTTGAATCAAACGTTTTGTTACTATCATTCAATGTATTAATATTCAGTCGATTTGTTGTGTTTTGTGATAACAAATATTGAATAAAGATTTCAAATCAATACAACTCTTAGAGAATATTTGAGTGCTTTTCTTATCAGACTTTCAAGACTTTCAGGTGAACTCAACTTTTATGGATGATATCAAACATAAGCAAAATAACTCGAGTATCTCTCAAAGTGTATGTGAGGTAGTCTTACATTAGTTTAATCCGGATGAGCACAGGCACGATATACCACAGTCTCACTTCATTTCATTTCTTTCCCAAAAGTATTAAATTTCATAAAATATGAAACTCTTTAAGGCATACAAAAAAGAGTTATGTCTTAGAATGGAATTTGAGAGTTATGTCTTATATGGTCACATTTGCACGGCTATACCCCCTTGGTCACATTCTTTTAAAGTTGAGGCCAATTCACCAATGATTCAGTCGTCAACAATGATTAACTCGAGTGTCAGTCCTTTGCGAAGATAACATCAACACCAGAAACGCTGTCATTCACTGATTACTATGCAATTCAGTGCCCAAAAGCACCACTAAATGAATATATAAATCGAGGAAATGTCCCGTCGAGTGCTCGCATTCCTCCATTCATTTATTAAATTTTGACAAAAATTCTTATTTTTCATTCAAATAAGAATTTATTAAGACTTTAGACATTTATTTGAAAAGTTTTGGTCTCATCTTTTTTGGATTCATTGCATATTCGTTGCCTTCAATTGAATTCTTAAGTCTATTTGAAAGTTAGTTTGACTTCAAGTGATTAATTGATTAGTGATATTAGTTTAACAAAACTAATTAATTTGAAATACCATTTAAAGCAAACATTTCTTATCTAATCAATAGTTGTAACCAAATCTGACACTTATTATACATTATTATATTCAATGTTTTTATTTCGTTAACCAAAAAGACATTTATATAAAAATATTATTTTTAGGATTCAATTCAAACCCAAATCACATCAAAATCTCTTCATTTTCTTATAAATGTTTGAATTCCAAAGTTGTCGACTACTTATTCAATAAACATTACCTCCAATAGTCTTGGTTTTAATGTTAACTCAAAGTTAACTCAATGGTAACCCTCACCTGTTTTGGCGAATATCCAAATCCAGTTTATTTTATTTTCAATTAATTATAATAATCTAGATCAAACACTGACTAATCTATTTTCATTTCAGCTAAATATTAAACCTCAGGAAAGACCCGGTTATTAACATTTTTGTATAGAGTAGCTTTAAATTCATAAAAGATCAAAGATTAATAAGCATAAATATGATTGAGCATGATCATTTCGGTGTTAAATAAGTGATTTTTAGATAAATGTTAGTGACTTCTAAATCAATTAATTTTCTCAAATAAAACTAATAAAACAATCATTTTTGTCATATTTTTAATGAAATTTAAAATTTGATCCCTTTATCTCTTTATCTCTTCATTTGTATATTTATTGATCGATAAAGAGATAAGATTTGGTCACTTCTGTTAAATACTTATAGATTTTTCTTTTCTTTCATATTTTGATGGATTTACTCTCGGATTGGATTAGTTTTAGAGAAGAAACACATTTCAGTTGTAAATAAATAAATAGTTATCAGAAGAATATCGACTAAAATAAATAAATATCTTTTGTATTGATATAAGGGTTTCGACAAACGATTCGCAGAACAGTTGAATAGAAAAACAAAAATCAAAATACTTTTGACAATAGATTAGACACAAACGAAAATTTCAAAAATAAAGGATTCTTTAGAAAACATAAAATTGACTCATTTTTAGCAGTAATTCAATTTTCCAAGAATATTTCCAACCTATATTCCAACCTAGATTCTATTAACTATTAGAATAAGAATTCAGTTTTAAAATCAATTATATTATAGTGTTTTCATAAAATATATTTAATTTTCTTTAAGAACTTAAAAATCTCTTTAAATTTATAATTAATTTTAGATTTAATTTAATCTTTCAATTATTAAATCAATCATCAAATCAAATTGAATTCAATCATTGCATTCATTGAATGATTTTTAGAAAAATATTGAATTAAATCTATTCACGTAAAAAAGCGAACACCGTTTGAAGGGAATATCCATTCTAACAAACATTACGTTTATATTTTTTATATGAAATCATTAAATGTTATCATTTATGTATTGAAATGTGTGTTCGCTTTTGTAGGTGAATGGCTTTATTTAATGCTTTTATTAAATGAATATTTCGAGACATCTGTTGACTCTTTTCAATGACTTTCGTTAAAATAAACACAAAATTCAGTTATTTTTTTATCAAAACTGAAAATCAATTTATTATTTTTTAATTGAATCCAAGAGTTCTTCCATTTGTATGTTTAGTATGAGTTCGAGTAAAACCGACAAAATATTAGAATATGTCATAAAAGGTATTATATTTTTAAATAAATTATTGTTTTGAAACTCTTAATTGATTTCAGAGATAATGTCGACAACAAACGATCGGAAAAGAGAGACATTTATTTTGAAGAATAAGAAGACAATCGAACCGATGATTAAACTATTGGCTCAAACAGTGATCAGCGGAGACGGAGACCAAAGCAGTCAATTGAGTCTCAATTGTATTCTTCTGATCAGTTGTGCCGCAACTGAACGTCAATACGACAAAGAGTTATGCGATTCAATCATAAATGAGACCCATTTTATTCTTCATATCATAAGTGATATAATTTGTTGTAAACATTTTGACCAATACTTTGGAATTTTAGTCAATTTAAGCCGATATGAGCCGAGCGCTCAACAGATCTATAAATTGTGTCCAAAAGACTTTTTGCGTAAATTATTGAGTTTATTGGAGTCTAATTCAATGGTTGCGGCGCTAATCACTAATTTGAGTCAATTGGAAGAAATCAGACAAACAGTTGTCTCCGAAACACAATTTATTTCTAAAATATTTGAAGTTTTTGACAAATCATTGGATAATAGCGTAAAGAATGCCATCATTTGTATCATCAGAAACTGTTGTCTCGACACTGAATTACACCACAAATTATTGGATCCTCAAAACGAGATATTAGTAAAACTGGTTTTACCCATCGCTGGACCCGAAGAGTTTGATGAAGAAGAGATGAATAAACTTCCCATTGATTTGCAATATTTAGGAACCGATAAAACCAGAGAAAGTGATCCCGAAATCAGAAAACTTTTAATGGAATCACTTTTACTTCTGTGCAGTACTCGATTCGGACGGGAAGTGATTCGCGACCAAAATATTTATCTTATTCTCAGAGAATTCCATAAATCAGAAAAAGTAAGAGAAGTCCAAAAAGCCATCGAAGATGTGGTCGACATTATCATCAAAAAGGAAACAGAAATAAATGAGGATAACCTCAAATCTCTTGAGATTCCCGAAGATCTCATCGAAAAATTCAATCAAATGGACAAAGAATTACTCAAAGAAGATGAAGAAGAGGTCAAAAATAACTAAATTTTGTTTATAACTAATATTTAGTTATTTTTATTTTACAAAACATTTAATTTAATTTTAAAATCATTTAAAATGAGATCTCTTTTGTCTCAAATTCTAAACCAATCATTTGTTTCATTGAATTATACAAATCATTGAAATACAAATCGTTTTTAACAATATTTGAAAATAAATTATTTATTGACTTATATTCAGAAATTCTTTTAAACATAAAATTTAGACAACATTTCGATGAAACGAATGATGAGATTTTCAAATATAAAACAAATGAAAAATACATATAAAGTGTTCAATGATTTCATACGAAAAACATTAATTAATTTATTAAAACCTAAGCGTTTGGCAAATGAGCCAAAACTGGGGAACCATTCATACCATCGATCGTCGGGAGTCTCCGCCCAACTTTTCTACTATTTTATTGATTAATGGAAACGATAGTATTGTCCCCAAAACCGGAACTCGAGTTAAGAAAGTAATGGCCGCCGGAAAGAAGCCGCGGAACAGTAATATAAATCCATAGGTCTCTACAATCATTCCAATGAGAGGCCAACCCATTAAAACAATACTAATTCCAGAGAAGAATGCAATCGATGCCTTCCATTTGTGTTTCTGGAAAAAGAACCAAAAGGTTCGCTCCAAACCTATGATGAACGACAGACCAGACAAAAACAATATGTTGCCGATGGCTAACAATCCCTTATCGAAGAGTAACATAACGCCCAGCATAAGAAATGCCACTCCAAAAGCAGATAAACCCAAACCAATCTTCTGAAAGTCTGTTATTTCCAACATTTTACGTTAAGATATTAGGTTTCACTTTTAAAAACAATTAAAAACAATCACTTAATATAACAGTAAAGAGATGACAGCAATTGGTTTATAGTTATTCATCAAATAAGAGCTTTTTTAAACTGAATTTAGTCACTGAAGTAAATGAGGAAAACATGTGAAACAAACGATCAAAACATTTGTCTAAATATTATATAATCACTGAAACAGAGATTAAACTTTGACTGATGTGTTGTTCGCTCCCAAAACATCAAAACATTAATTACGTTTACTTTAGTTATATTTCATGATTAACTTGTTATACAATTTATTCGTTAATTTAAGAATATTTGACAAAATAACTCTTTAGTTAACATTTGTCTCATTATTTCTATTTTAACAATAATTAAATCATAAGCGAAAAATTCATTTAATAAATGATTGCTTTGACTTCAGATAAGATAAATATAAGTTCAATAAATTTAATTTAATGTTTTTTAAATAATTTTCGTAAGAAAATACTCGACTCTTGTCTCCACTTCATATGTATTGTTAAGACATATGGCCTTAAATGAGTATAAGCTAATGTCTATTTGTTGTCAACTCATTTATCAGTCATAAAAAGCTTTAAAAAAGATCTATAATTTGATGTCAAATAAAATGCATATCAATTGTTCCCGAAATCAAAATAAATACTCAAACTTTGAAATGAGTTAATGTTGAGACCATAAGAATGGATACTCTAATCAAAAATAGAAGATTTGTTTCATTGTCTTCGAGAGTCCATTCACTAAACAAGAAGTCTTTTGCATTAATTGTCTTAATTTTAGTGTTTATGTCATTTTTATTGATCAGTTATTTATGTCCCGACGGTGTCTGTGCTATGAATATATGGTCATCACAAGAACCATATTTTCGGCGAAGATTTATATATAGTGTAAATAAAGACAATTCGGAACAATCAGTGTCTTCACGTCCTCGAAGTCCATATATATTATCTTTTGATGATATGATTAATGCAAAAGAATTTGTTTTTAATATAAAAGGGAATGACGTTATGGTATTCCTCCACATCCAGAAAACAGGTCAGTATTTAATAGATTTTATTTCTAATTAAAAACTAATTGCTTTACTTAAAGGCGGGACAATCTTTGGTCGACATTTGGTCAGAGATCTAGACTTAGAGAATCCCTGTCTCTGCAAAAAGGGTCGCAAAAAATGTAAATGTTATCGACCGCACTCTGAGGCCAAACTTTGGCTCTTTTCCCGATATTCTACGGGTTGGAAGTGTGGACTTCACGCAGACTTTACTGTAATTCCTTTTCATAGTATTTAAGAAATAAATTTTAATGTTTTGACATTAAATTAGGAATTAATGGATTGCGTAGACATTGCTTTGGATGAAAGTGAGAGACACCGAACAAAACGCCGTTATTTTTATGTTACGCTTTTAAGAGAACCGGTCTCTCGCTTTCTCTCAGAGTTCAGACACGTTCAAAGAGGAGCCACTTGGAAGACTTCTCGTCATATGTGTGCCGGTCGTCCGCCCACTAACAATGAATTACCCCTTTGTTATGATGGAAGTGATTGGAGAAATGTAACAATTGAACAGTTTATGGGTTGTTCTCACAATCTGGCCATCAATAGACAAACTCGAATGTTGGCTGATTTGACTCTTGTTAACTGTTATAACACAACTCTTATGAGCGCCAAAGAGAGGAATGATTTACTTGTGAAGAGCGCCAAAGAAAACCTAAGAAGAATGGCGTTCTTCGGTCTCTGCGAACACCAAATGATTAGTCAATATTTATTTGAGGCCAGTTTTCAATTGCATTTTCTAAAGCCATTCATCCAATTGAATGAAACGCACAGCACTTTTACTGCTAACGAGTTAAGTGCCGATCAATTAAACCAAATTAAAAGTTTGAATCATTTAGACATTGAATTATATGAATTCGCAAAACAACTGCTTTTTGAGAGGTTTCACAAAATGAAAAGTTTAGACAAAAATTTTGAATTTAATTTTAAGAATCTTGGAATCAGTCATCAAAATAGCGAAGACGAGAATTTAGCCCAAATTGAAGATATTCTCTCTGATTATCAGTACTGAATGAGTTGTGAAATACACCAAAAGTGCCATTAATTCGTTGGTTTAGTCTTTTAAAATGAATTTGTGATAACTTTAGTATTTGATACAAAACGACAAATAATTACAAACTCTTTAATAAATGTGTTATTTTAGTCATTTTCTGTCTGAGAGACGATTTCACAAATATTTAGTAATTTTATTATTTAGTACTCAATAATTATCCCTTTGTCTGCCTTAAAGTCAGTGAAGAATTTATACAAATCATAGCTTTGCGTTCAGTTAAGCGAATAATTATACAAAAATCGGTTAAATATTGGCGACCATTCAATGGAAGAGACCCACAATCAAAGTCATCAAAATGTAGTTTCAGAGTCTTTACTCAAATTACAAAACAATAATTGGCTTTTAGTTTAACACTTCAGACAATTTTTATTTCTTGTTTTATGCACTCAAACAGAGCTTAATATTGAATCAAATTTTATTCCAATTATATAATGCCATCAAATTATTATTTTCTTTATATAACTGACCCATACTTTAGAGGAGAATATATTCACTGATCGTTAGATTTGACTTCAATTGTTTTAAGTTATATAAAGTTATATTGAGATTATTATTGTGTTCACATAATTAAGGCCATTAAAATGTCTCCACTCCTATCATTTATCACAATATATTTTATTAGTAACTTTCATATAAATGAGCATGATCATCCCTTGTCGATGGCAATAAATTGTCGAAAACTCATTTCGATCCCTCCATCCAACCATTGTTATCGTAAAACTGATTCTCTTATTTTTTAGATTTAATTTTTAGTTCAAAAACTTTGAATTAAGTGTCACTAAGAATGAGGTCATTTTAAAAGATCTTCAATTACAGAATATTTGGTGTCCGAACACTTATTTCGATTCAAATAACATTTAATTAATGTTTTATCAAATCTAAAGTCAAATCGTTCTTAAAATTCTCACAAATTGTGTCCAAAAAATTGAATAATTATTTTATTGGAATTAAGTTCAATGTCTTAATATCTGAATTAACCCAATTATGAAATTACAAAATTCACGAATTGACCAAAAGTTACCTCATTTTGAGAATATTTCAGAAAACAAAATAAAACCAAACCTTTTAAATATTCAAAATTAAAATCAATTTTTTTTTGTTTTTTATAAAATATATTTTTATAAACATTTCACGACATAAGACTTGATATCAAATATTAAAATGCTTTGAATTTAAATATTTTTGCAAAAAACTAGTCTTTTAATAAGAAATAAATAAATGTTTCGATTAAAACGATTAGATCTCATATAAAATCTGAAAGCATTTGGCAATAAGTATAAGCATTATAGCAAATAAGCATATAAGCAAATAAGCAAGCTAATCTAACAGCTTTCTTCACGTTCTAATTGTAACTAATATACAGTTATTCTATGCTTTTGTTATATTTAAGATTTTTGTATTATTTAAAGAGTTTTTTTGAATTCATTAAAATAAATGAATAATTAATGAAAAACCCGTTTATTTTTCAAAACTTCGATTAAAATTTTTGTTTAATTTTTTGTTAAAAATCTTTAAAAATATATTTATAACAATTCCCAGACTTTTTGTCATTTCTTTAAAACAGATAATTGTTTGAGACGTGAATTTGTGTTTTGACTCGTTTTAAATTCCTCTCAAAGAATAGTTGATTAGAAGAGAGCGATGGCAACAGTTGTGTTTGTTTTGCCTCAAAAAATGTTATATTACCTGAAAAGCAGTCCTTTCAGAGGATTCTTCACAGTTTGTGTGTTTGTCATAGAGTTCTTTTGGTTGATGCATTACGTGAAACATGCTAACTGGAAACAAAGGACATTCTTGTGGAAAGTTTACTTCTTCATTAAATTACTTATTGTTATGCTTGTCTTCGAATGTATTCGTTGGGCAGACGTTGTGGTCAGGTCTTACTTCCAAAGCAAAAAAGAGTCATCGAGTGCTTCATCTGCCAGTCCTGTCGACAATCAGTACATCGAAAAGAATAGGAAATATAAATAGGAATCACTTCAAAGTATAGACAATATTAGGTTTTAAAGAAATTAATTAATTTATGGACAGAATTTGAATAAATTTTGTCTAATTATGAAAACCTGTGTTTCTCTTGTAATTCAATATTTATGAATAAAATTAATTTTTTAATAAAATAATAATTTTAACAAAACGTGAAGTGAAGAACAAGTGTTTCATTCAAAATGAATTTTAATTTATTTAATCGCAAAAAGTTTATGGGTTTTTATATTGTAAGTTATTTAAAACAATATTAGAGTATCTTGATTAATTTTCAAATATCAATAGTCACTTATATTAATAGCACCCATTAATTGTGATTTCTTGGAATTAAGTGATGCCAACTTCGATAAGACTATACGTATTAATAATTCAATTATTTTTTCAATAACTAAACTTCAGATCATTTTTCAGTCACTTATGAAGTAGTTTTTGTCAATTTTCACGCCGAGTGGTGTCCATTCAGTTCTAAATTATATCCAATTCTCAAAGAATGCAATGAAGTCCTTTCCAAAGAATTTCCAGTCAGTCCTTTTCATATAATTATTGACCGAATATTTATATTATATTTGAAATAATATTTAGGGACCGAATCGAATACTAATAGCGAGAGTGGAATGCGATGATAATCGTTAGTCAAACATTTACTCATAATTATTAAATTAATTAATTTCACATAAATTGTGTTTCAATTGACAGCAATCCTCTCAACTCGTTATCGAATAAAAAAGTATCCGACACTCAAAACATTTATAAACGGAAGAGTCCTTCAGAATGAATATCGCGGCCGAAGAGACAGAGAGGAAATGACACAATTTATTCGTGAAATGATGAGTGACCCCGTCGTTCATATCGTTTACCAAAAGAGTGATGATATGACTGAAATATTATATAATAGGTCTGCAGTCATCGGATATTTCAAAGAAGCGCCTCATTTGCATCCAAAATATGAGGCGTTTAAGAAAGTTGGCAAGGACCTTCGCAATTATTGTCAATTCTATTGGGTTACAAACTTTCCATTTTTATTGGAGGGACAGAACGAAATGCTTGCCTTTAAGTCTTATAGAAGTACTTTTCAATCGGAATATGATTTTATGTTTGAAAATTATGATGAGTTAAGCACCTGGGCAACTCATCTCTGTATTCCTATTGTTCGCGAACTAACTTTCAATAACGCAGAGGAAATCATGGAAGAAAATCTGCCCCTCGTCATTCTTTTTCATCATAGTGATGATGATGACAATCTGCTAATGTACAAGACAATTGTTGAAAAAGAACTGATAAATCAGACATCTTTTGTTAATTTCGTGAGCGCTGATGGAGACCTATTTGAACATCCATTGACACACATAAACAAATCAAAGAAAGATTTACCTCTGATAGCATTAGACACTTTCGAGCACATGTATTTGTTCCCTAAATTTGAAGACTTAAAGTAAATTATCATTAATTTATTTACAAAATTTATTAATTCTTTTGTTTAGTAAAACTCAAATTTTAGCCAATTTTATAGAAGACATGAAATCCGGTAAACTTCACATACAATACCATTTGGGACCGGATTATCGAATGGATTCAGACAACTCTGACGACAATAATGAAGAAGAAGATGAAGAGGAAACGGTTACTTCATTACCTGCCACTACGGACTCAATTACTATAAAAGACAATTCAGAAGAAGAGAGTGTTTACGAAACAATTGTGAGTTCTTTCTATTTAAATACGAAACACTTTTAACACCAATTAATTTATTTAAACAACAGATGACTCCCGTCGGTCGCTCTATCTTTAAAAACTTAAAGCCATCAGAATATAGATATTCATTACTTAGAGATGAACTCTGATATAAGTATTTTGTTTCATAAAATATATTTTCATACAAATTAGTGACAAAAAAAGAGTTTAAGAAAATTTTAGTTTTAATTAAACATTTGTTTCTGTTTTTTGTTTATTTTTCTTTTCTTTTCTTCTTTGTTTGAAATCAATTCCTTTACTTTTGTTTTTCTGTCTCTCTTTTCTTCGTTTCATTTTCAGATAATAAGGATTTTTAGCCAACGCTTCGGAGTATCTCTTTTTACTGTAACGTTTGAAATCTGCGTCAGCTAACAGTTCCTCAACGAGAGTTCTCTTTCTGTCTTTCTTTGGAACTCTTGAGTGATAATAATCTGCTTTCGATTCAATAATAGTTCCGATTTGGAAGAAATTCGGTAAATCTTTTCTATCGTTTTTCTTATAGAAACGTTTTGGGTCCCAACTCTTTCTCATATTAAGTGCCAACAAATCGTTTTTCTTTTCTTCAGTCATTTCTTCGGCAGTCATTCCAAACCATTTCTTTCCTAAAGTTTTTTGGTTTTCTTTCCTTCGGATAAGTTTTTTCAATCGTTTGCTTTGAGTGAAAGGTTTTATACAAAAGTTTTGTTCAAAACCCGGTTTTATAACCAATTTTTTGGACAATTCTTCATTCATTGTCTTAACTGACATATCGTCCAATAATTTAATCTTTTGTTCGGTTGGTATCGATTGAGACAAATATGGCTTAACTTTCAAATGAGAGTCAATTTTTGGTTCTTTAAATTGTTTTCTCATTTTCTTAACCACTTTTATATTACTGTCGGCTTTTGAGTCAATTATGAAATTATTTGTTTTCATATCTGAATCGGAATCGCTCTCAGATTCAGACGAAGACTCCGACTCTTCATCTGTTTTGAAATGAAAACAAATTTAAATTTATTTTTATGTAAATAAAAATCAAAAAATAGATTAAAACAAACCTTTGGGTCCGTAAATGTCCGACAAATTGACGCTCCGTTTCAAGTATTTAGACTTAAATATATTTTCAGTCATTTTATGTAAATTAATTTAATAATAATTTAAATTATTGTCGAATCAGTGAATCACATGTTTTTAAATAAAAACTGTTTACAGAAAAAGAGTGAGAATTGACGTCAAGTGTTGAGATGTGTTGAGAGCGACCTATGAGTCAGTGCGCGAACTATCGGCCAAACACTCAAAAGTAGTGAACTCTCACTTCAATTCATTTATTTCTCAGTTTTGTCGATGAAATCACATTTAAATTTAATTAAATTTAATAAACAAATGATATTCAGATCCATTGATTTGATTGTTTAAGTTATTTGTCTTAAAGATATTGATTGTCTTAATGGATGACGATTTGGATGATTACGAGTTGTTTTGGTCGACAATTGTCTCTCACTTTCGTTTACTCTCAAAATCTGTTCTTAATTTGAGTCAAATTAGTGTTAATTTACCGACACTTCCGTCGGTTTCGTCTTTCAATTATTCAACGCATCGTTTGGTGTCAATAGTGATGAGACCACAATCTTTAGTCTTTGTGGGTCTGGTCCTCATTCTGGCCATCATTTGCCACACTTTCGAGTATTGGCTAAAATCTATGACCCGATCGACAATAAATTTTATAAAAAGATTTAATTTAGGCCTAAGTTTTGCCTCAACTCTTTTGACGACTCTTTTACCAAACGTTGAGTGCATTACTCGTATCAGTGATAATGTGGTCGAAGAACTAAAAGACAATTGTGTCGGAGTTTATGCTATTCAGGGAAGAAGACCTAAAATGGAGGACAAGTTCTCATATGTCAACGACACCGAACGCTTCGGTATTGAATATTGGGCTGTCTTTGATGGACACGGAGGGGATGTAAGTATCCATTCTTTTCATTCAATTCAAAAAGTGTTCAAAAAAGTATTCTTTTGTGGTGTTTGGGATCAGATGTTTAAAGTGCGGAGTCGTAACAAAAGTATTGCACTTTTCATACATAAAAGTATGTCTTAAAGTGTATCATCACTTCCCATTTGAACCACAAAAAGGATCAAATTTATCACCGCTTCTAATGAATATCACTTCTGATTCCAATTAATATCGTTTTACAGTTCTTAGAGTCAAAAGTTTGTTGTTTTCTTAATTAAAAGTTAATTAATTTTGTATTCAATTAATTCTAATTTAAAATAACATTTTTGTTGTCCATATTTTCTGTTTATTTTTCAAAACTTTTGTTAAATTCTTGAATTTTAATTAAAAAAGGCATTAATAGGACATTCATCTCAAACCAGTGCTCATATGAGTTGAGAGTCAATGTTTTGACATTTCTCTTGAATTCTATACTTTATTTTCAATGAATTTAAGCCAATATTTTCTTATTTATAAATAATAATTAATTGTTTTGTTTATATATTGTTGTCTCATCTCTTATAGAGCGCCGCTATTTTTGTTGAGTCAAAGTTATATAAATCCATTTCTGAAAGAATTAATATTCTTATAAATGGTTACAACAAAAATACAGAAGACTTTTGTTTGAACTGCGGTCCTGACAGCGATCACAGCGATTGCATATTGAGGTCAAAACCAACTAATTCTGAGCCAAAATTTGAGTCATTATCTGTGGCCTCACTCTCACAGATAGTCACAGAAGAAGTACTTGAAATCGACAAACAATTAATAATTGATAGCAAATCCAAGGGTGACGTCTCTGGCAGTACAGCATTGGTTGCCCTCAGAATAGTCGCTCAAAATAAACTGATTGTCGCTAATGTGGGCGACAGTCGAGGAGTCATTTGTGATTCAAAGGGAAATGCAATGCCTTTATCTTTTGACCACAAACCAAATCAAGTATTGAATTATCAAATATTGAAAAATACTTAAAACTAATTATTATTTGTTTAGTTGAAAGAACATAAACGTATAAAAGAGGCAGGTGGTTTTATTAAATTCAATGGTGTCTGGAGAGTGGCCGGCATTTTGGCCACGAGTAGAGCAATGGGTGACTATCCTTTAAAGGATACAAATCTAGTGATCGCCGAACCCGACATTTTGACGTTTGATTTGAATGATATCGAACCTAAGTTTATGATTTTGGCTTCCGATGGTTTGTGGGATACTTTCACTAATGAAGAGGCCGTTAATCTCACCAAAGGATTACTTATTAAAGAGAAACAAAATAACGGAAGAAATATCGCACACGAAGTCGCCAAAAGTTTAGTCAATGAGTCGTATAGACGCGGATCAGTTGACAACATTACTGTTATTTTAGTTATTTTTGACAATAATTTTGACCAAATTTCTAATTAATAGTTAAAACCGTCCATAAGTTTTATCTCAAAAATATTGCAACAAATCATGAATTCCTAGTTTTTAAGTCAAAATCCATTCGAGTCTTAATTTATTCGTTCATAAGTTTTGTTTTTAGTTATCATTAAAAATGTTTTAGAGTTAAGAATAATTCAATTTTTTGGGTAAAAATTAATTTTTGTTAATTTGTTATTTATTTAACAATAATTTTGAGATTAATTACAATTTTGTTTACATAAATTGAGTAAAGACTTTTTGGTCAGACGGCTGACACTCGTTATTCTTGTTTTTTATTTAAAACTAATGATTTGGACCCCTTTCGATACGTTATCACCCGTTTTGTATAAGAGTTTGTCGACCACTCCATCATTCTTTGCTTTTATTATATATTCCATTTTCATTGCTATCATAACCACAAGACTGTCACCAGTTTTCACGCTTTGATTTTCGGTAACAAGAATTTTGTCAATTATTCCGGGCATCGGAGCGGTAACAGACATTGAATCCATTTCTGATTCTCCAGTTTGTGCTCTCAAATAGTCAGGAGTTTTCAATTGAAAGGTATGCGAACCATCTTTTGTAAAGATATAAATGTTATTGTCTTCTATCAGAACTCTATATTTGTGTTTAACGCCACGCATTTCAACCGTTAATTCATTCGATTTGTTATCGTATTCTCCGGCGATGTTTTCATATGTTTGAGACCCGACTTCTAAAGTGAACTTTTCATTGGATTTGAAGTCAACTTTGATTTCATGCGTTTTATTATTGGAATCAATTAAATCAAAGGAACGAATAACTGGTATTTCGCCAAAACGTTTGTTATCACAAATACCGAATGGAGAGAAAGGTTCCGACGAATTACTATTTCTATTTATTTCTTTTACTTTTTCATTGAGTAAATGTGTGATCACTGCTGTGCACAACATTTCCGGAGAGGTTTGTGTTGACGGAAATAAGTCTTTATTATAATCTTCAATGAAATTCGTATAAACGTTTCCGGCTTTAAATTCTGAGTGATTTGAAAGTCTCAACAAAAAGTCGACATTAGTCTGAAGTCCGACCACATTATAGTAAGACAACGATTGACGCAATTTTCGGAGACCACTTTCTCTGTCCTGACCCCAAACCACGAGTTTAGCTATCATTGGGTCGTAATGAACAGACACTTCATCTCCTTCTCTGACACCCGTTTCTATACGTAAATCAGATGAGGGTTCGGGTGTTTCTAATCTGAGTAGTGGTCCGGCGCCCGGCATAAAGTTATTGTTAGGATCCTCAGCATATATTCGGGCCTCAAACGAATGACCACTAAGAGTCAGTTCACTTTGTTTAAGAGGTAAGGGCTGACCAGATGCTACTCTGAACTGCCACTCGACTAAATCGGTTCCGGTTATCATTTCAGTGATGGGATGTTCCACTTGAAGGCGAGTATTCATTTCCATGAAATAAAATTTTGAATCCTTTGGATCGTAAATGAATTCGACGGTTCCGGCGCCCAAATAATCGACAGCTTTGGCCGCTTTGACGGCAGCCGTTCCCAACTCTTTTCTAATGGATTCATTAATTCGTGGCGCCGGTGCCTCTTCTATAATCTTTTGATGACGTCTTTGAACAGAACAGTCTCTTTCGAATAAATACACAAAATTACCGAAAGAATCGCCAAAAACCTGAACCTCAATGTGTCGCGGATTGGACACATACTTTTCAATTAGAACAGAGTCGTCACCGAATGCTTTGTTGGCTTCTCTTCGGGCAGAACCCAACTGTTCCATAAAGTCCTTTGATTCGATTGCAATTCTCATACCTTTACCTCCGCCACCCCTCACGGCTTTTATCATTACAGGGAAACCAATTTTATTGGCCTCTTCTAAGAGGAAATGGTCCGACTGATTGTCTCCGTGATATCCCGGCACAACTGGAACGCCGGCCGAAGACATTATTGTTTTAGAGGTGGACTTAATTCCCATATCTCTAATAGCTTTGGGTTTCGGACCCATAAATATAATGTTGTTTTGAGAACAAATTTCAGAGAACTCTGCGTTTTCTGAGAGGAATCCATATCCCGGATGTATTGCACACGAGTTCGAAGCGATGGCACAATCAATAAGTTTTTGTTGGTTTAGATAACTTTGACTCGACTGAGAACTTCCGATATGATAGCAGTGATCAGCCATTCGAGTGTGCATTGAATTGGAGTCCGCGTCCGAATAGACGGCAACCGTTTCGATGCCCAGTCTTTTAGCGCTTCTGATTATACGACACGCGATTTCTCCCCGATTTGCGATCAAAACTCTTTGTATTTGCTTTGAATTTAGCGCTTCCCTCACATCCACTGATGAGATGTTCCTCACATTTCTTTTCCCAAAACAAGTTTTGGAAGAAATGTTTCTATTATTTGAAAAATATTTTTATTATAATTAAAAAAACAATAATTTAATAATACTTTAATATAATATCGATTTTCCGATAATTTTGTGAAAATAATTTCATTTTACAGAAAGTTATGAAACGATTTATAAAAATAAAAAAAAATGTGAACACTTTATGAACTATTTTGTACTTATAATCAACTATTGTATAAGTGAACTATAGTGACTATAGTCTATAGAGAATGTAGGATAATGTAGGATAATGTACTTGATGATACTTTTACAACAAACAACTCAAACTGTATTTGTTTTCACTTCTAATATCGATAAAATTGATTCGATTTTAAAATAATAATAATTTTAATAATCTTTTTGTCGAAATCGAAGCAATAATTTGATTGAAAATCCAAAACCTGTTGTCATATGAGAACTGTTTTACCAATAGTTGTGTTAACAGTTGAGACCTTCACCGCAATCACTGATAATTGGCTCAATTTTCACTCCAATCGATTCATCCCTTTTCTTGATTACGGTATGAATTAAATCATTAAATATTTTACTTTTAAATAATCATTAAATTAATTACAAGTTTTTAATGTTTGAGAGATTCGTTTTAATTAATAATTTATTTAATAAATTAATAATTATATTAAAGTCAATGAAAAAAATACAAAATTGAAAAAACATTACAAAAAGTTACCATAAATTATAAATTATAGAAAATATCGTTAAAAGAAAGACATGATTTCAGACATAAAATGAATTCAATAAAATTTTTTGGTTTTCTTTCGTCTCTTTTTTCTTTTAGATTCCGTTTCTTCTGTTATGTCAGGAATGGCACTAAAAATACACTAAAGTTTAAATACATATTATTTGAAACAAAATGAATACTTTTTGTGCTCCAAATCTGAGTCGCGGCTCATTCTGAAGACATAACAATCAAATCTATTGGAACCGACGAGTTTACAGGTTATTATAAGAGTATCCAAATCCATGACAATACTATAGTCCGCCATCTGTTCAGTAAAAGTAAGTTTTATTCATTCATTTTTCAAATAAAAAATAAGGAAACCATTACTTCGTCTAAATTAATACCAATTCTGAATTCATGGATCTGTTCTCCAGTTATGTTATCATATATACAAATGACTCCATTCTTCTTCCCATTTGAATGAATATCAATTCCCAAAAGAATATAAAATTCCATTTCATTTTCAAAATCTGTGGCCAATATTTGTCGCTAAATATCAAATCAAATATAAATTAAATTCAAATATAAAGCAAATAATGGAACGAAAGAACTAACCTCTGGTTTTTCCGAATAACAGATATTTTTTGTAGTATTTCTGTCGCCATTAAGTCGGGCAGTGATTGCGTTACCATTAGTTGAATTACCATTAATAAGATTATCATTTATTTCATTAATTGTGAGCTTTAATTGAGAGACTTCTTTAAGTCTTATTTGGTTATTATATTCGGCACTTAATTTATAAAATTTTGTATAATTTCCGGATTCGTATACAAGTCTTCCGGTATTGTCTGAATGGAAAGTCAAAGAGTCCGCTTCTATTGTAGAGTTGGGCACATCTAAGCGTCCGTCGATCGCCAGTTCATTAGTGGCCACATTCCTCACCTCAAACACTCCGGTAGTATTGGATGGGTTCGTCACATAATGCCAGGGATAGCCTCCAAAATGAAGATTCTGTTCACTGCATTTGACTTCGAACAGAATCGGCGGAACGTTTTCTTTCGTTATCTGAAGAGAAATAATATTTAAGAATATTTCAAAGACACAAATGACTGACTTTGTAATTGAGAGGCAGTCCAAACGGGTAGTGACCAACTTTTCCGCCCAAATCATCGCATTTCATATCGAGAGCGGCGCCAAACAAACGATTCTTTTCTTTTAATATTTCTTTGAGTGAATAGATTCGTATTTTTGAGGTTTTTTGAGATCCGACTCCAATAATAAGAAGTCCTTCCGAACAATTGGCGGAATTCACTTCTTTTCCAAAAACCTAAATATTTATTATTTTATTGACTCTAAAATTTAAACCGAAAACAAAAATGAGTAAAACCTACCGACTGTTCGATTTCAAAGAGACCGATGAACTTAATGGGCATAATCTCAAAGATGGCCACCGCCTGAACTACTCTTAATTTTTGGTTTGGGGTTCGGTTATTAACGGGAGGGAAAAGTGTTGACTGAAGACAAATGGTTTCCGATTGTGTCTCCCAATCAACGTTTGTGAACCTATACTTCGAAACGGAACCCAAATATATCTCTTGTAATACTTTTCCACTGATGTTATCATATCTAATGAGCCAATTGTCTGAAGTGACGGCTAAGAAGTATGGCTTAAAGTCTTGTCTCGGAAGTGGTGTTGAGTTCTATGAATAGAAAGAAAGAGTGTAAAAGGAAAGTGTCTTTTTTGGGAAAAGTCTTTTTCTAATTGACATACGACGGGTCCCGTATATATGAAAATGTCTTCAAATCTCTTGATTTTAGTATTCTTTTGAAGTCTATAAAGAGTTGACGGAAGAGAATCCTTTCCACAACTAAAGAGTAATGAATGTCATCAAACAAATTATGTTTAAAATAAGTGTATTATGTCTTACATCGCGAGACAATGTGTGTGATTATTCAAATAGATTTTACCACTAAATACACAAACAATCAATTGATTAGAAGTGATTAAAACAATGATTAGGGACTCACTCTTCGTAAACAATCGGTTGTTTTGACGTTTCGGACCAAATCTTTTCAAATTTTGTGCTTTTCTTTAATGAATTGAAATCAGTTTTAAATCAATTAAAATAAAAGAAATGATTACATTCTTAAGCAAAGAGTTGACTATTTTAAGGCTCTGACGATATGGAGATCGCGTTAAACCGATTTGAGTCTCAAATAAAGCGTTTACGACATTCAATACATTTGTCTTTTTCTTCATTTTTAAATCAAAATCACTAAATATTTGTCACTAAACGTCGAAAATTTATTTTTAAAAACAAATTAACTGAAGAATTGACTCAAAATAAATATTTTATAAAACAATTCAATCGATTCCTGTTTTCACTGAAATATAAATCTGTTTTGAATTCATTTCTCTTTTTTTGTTGAATTCTTTTCAATTCTTTAATTAATTTTGAATACAATTTTCAGTAAAGAATTCGAAATTTGAATCAAATAATAGAATGACTGCCGAAAAGTATTTAATTTTTAAATGACTCAAAATTATTTAATACAGATTTTGGGCTCAAATTTATTTATGTTATTAAATAAGAAGTGTATAAAAATCCACTTTAAATCAGTGTTTTTGCATTTTGTGTTCAAATATATCACAAAAACAACAGTACTTTATAACAGAAGAAATGAGTCTTTATATCAATAGAACGAGAAGTGAGGGGTCAGTAAATATCAAACGTGAAATCACATCTTATTTGTTTGAATATTAATTTTAAAGAACAGACCATTTAAAGCATTTTAAACACAAAAAATGATTCAAAAATAAGGACTGAATTTCTTATGGATTAAGACTTTGTTTTCACTGACAATGAAATAGTCATCAAAATTAAAGCGATTCCACAATTAAACGAGTTTTGCCTTTAATTTGTTCCCGAAATGAGTGGTTGTCTTACGGAAAGTGATTCGTCGAAGAAGTGCATCGGTTGTAGTGAAACGGCGTTCACTCTTTTGTGTCCGAACTGTAAAAAATTGGGTAAAAATGATTCATATTTCTGTTCGCAGGAATGTTTCAAAAATAATTGGAATAAACATAAATTAATCCATAAAACTATTAACGCAAAGTCCAATCAACCCTACAATCCGTGGCCAGAATATGAGTTCACCGGAAAATTAAGACCATTTTATCCGCTTTCGGTGAAAAGAGTAGTTCCCGAACATATCTTAAGACCCGATTATGCGGACCATCCTTTGGGGGAATCGAAATGCGAGCAAACGATTAAAGGGTCGACACATATAAAAGTATTGTCTGACGAAGAAATAGAAGGCGTTCGAGTGGCCGGACGTCTGGCCCGAGAGGTGTTGGATGTGGCGCACAGTGCTATTGATGTGGGCGTCACTACTGATGAAGTGGACCGACTCGTTCACGAGGCCGCTGTTGAACGGGACTGCTATCCATCGCCACTCAATTATTACAATTTTCCGAAGTCTTGTTGTACTTCAGTTAATGAAGTGATTTGTCACGGAATACCTGATGGAAGACCTCTCGAAGACGGAGATATCTGTAACGTTGATATAACTGTATATCACAGAGGATTTCACGGAGACCTCAACGAAACTTTTTTCGTTGGAAATGTGTCCGAAGAGAGTAAAAAGTTGGTGAAAGTGACCTGGGAAAGTTTACAAAAGGTATAACATATAAGCTATAGTTCACTCATTCATTAATTATTAATTGTTTATAAATAAGGCAATAGAACTGATACGTCCCGGAGAGAAATATCGCGAAATTGGAAATGTTATTCAAAAACACGTTCAGAGTCACGGCTTTTCAGTTGTAAAGAGTTATTGCGGTCACGGTTTGTATCAATTAATCATTTAATCGACACTTTAATCAATAATAATGTAAATTATATTAAAAGGTATACACCGACTGTTTCACACCGCCCCTCAGGTCCCGCATTACGCCAAGAATAAAGCGGTGGGTGTTATGAAAGCGGGACATTGTTTTACAATTGAGCCAATGATATCAGAGGGCAGTTGGAAGGATGAGTGTTGGCCCGACGACTGGACTGCTGTTACCAAAGATGGTAAGAGATCGGCTCAATTCGAACAAACCTTTTTGGTAACTGAGACGGGATGTGAAATACTAACCCGAAGGCGTTCTCACAACGGTTTGCCTTATTTTATGGATTAAATTAATGTTTGAATGAATTTAAATAAAATTATCAAAAGTTATGAACAAATGATTTCTTTTTTTTTCTTTTTTTGATTGTGAAATGGATTTAGAAATGACTTAATTAAGTTAAAAATTTATGAATATTTACTAATAAAAACGTTTAGAAAATAAAAATATAATTCAAAGCATTGATTAACTCATTCTTTGTTTATTAAAATCGTTCTTAAATTTGAAAACAATTAATCGTTTAATTAAATATATTTACATTAAAATCAATAATAATTACATTTAAAAGAATACAATAATTGCATTATAACTACTATTGGAATAACTGATAGAATAAAACAATATTTCATTTTATATAAAAAGTGAACTAATTTTTGATAAATAGCTCCCAAATACCAGATTTTGTGGACAGAGATATAGAAAATGTGAGAATTTGTTAAAATTAAAAAATTCTCTGCAACTGAAGTCAAAAAATGATTTAATTGTATAAATATATTAATTATTATAATTATTAATGAAACCAATGTTTAGCTGCACTCAAATAAACCAATAGTTTAACAAAAAGTTAAGATTCTTCACAAAACAATTTTCTTAAAAATAATTAATAATAATATTGTGATTTCAATAAATTAATTTCTAAAACTTCTAAACAGAAAATTTGTTCAAATAATTAAAATTATTTTTAAGAATAAAATCAATTCTCACAAAATGTGTTCCAAATTATTATGAATTTTTCAGATTATATTTGGTTTTCTTATGCAAAATGTGATCTCAATTGTGATTTCAATGAATCAATGAATGAATGAATGAGAGGTGAAATTTTAAAATTTCAGTTATTCTATAAATACTTATTTATTATTAAAAACAAAACATTATGTCTTCACTCAATAGTTGCCAATCAATCAGTCTTTTGGTAAGACTTCGTTTATGATCTTTCGTTGAGATCTTCACGAATTAAAAAACGATTCTTTCGAATGGATTCATAAAATTAATTAAATCTCTATTAAAACAACATTTAAATTATAAACAAATAATGATTGGATGGAATGTGAATATAATGATTATATAAAAGCATTTCTTAAGGATTTTTCTGCAAATTATAAGTGATTTTTGGGTTTTCAAGTGCTTTAAAAGCAGGCATTACTTCGGTATTACTTCCAGAAATGATTCAAATCTAAAAAATATTGTCTTTTCGAAAATGTGCTCAAAATGACAAAAATCACAAAATTCTAGATTTAGTATTCGAGCGGTTCTTCACAATAAAATTGTATAAAATTAGAGTTTTGGTCGATTTAGACCTAAAAAGAGCACAAAAATGGTTTCATTTTAAGGCAAATGGCAGTCGAAAAGTCCAAAAGAGAAATAAATAAAATCCAAACAATTGTTATACAAAAGTGGCGATTCCTGTCATTGGAGTCGTGGCCTCTTCTCTCCTCTTTTTTGGTCCGTATTCTCCAATAAAAGATCCGTCTTCTCCAAACTTGGAACTATCTCCTTCACCGTAATCGGCCATCGAATCGATATCGCTTTCTTGTTGAAGGCTATTAAGAGACTGTCGACTGCCTCTATGCGGTGCTCCGACACCGCCTCCGAGGGATGAAAGGGGTTTATTATATTCATTGAAACCCCCGTCTTCATAGTCTTCCCTTCCCTGTGCAGCTTCTTTCTCGTGAACAGAATACTTTCCGCCGCGATTTCTTTTAACGATACAAACCAATACAACCAACACAATAATCAGAGCAATTGCGCACATCATTCCAATAAACCAAGGTGCCAAATTTGCTAAATGTGCTGTACTATCACTTCCGTTGACACCTGTTTTACAAATATTCAATTATTAGTAAAAATGATAACAAAAAGTCAAATATTAGTCATTAGTGTCTGTTATGTCAATGAAAATCAAATAAAGGGTCGAAATCTATCATTAATTTTGGATTAATTTCGAATTCAGAGAATAAAGATTTGAATAAATCGTTGAAAAAGTCTTCAAAGAAGACATTTAACAACGGAAGACAACAAAGAATTAAATGAACGAAACATATATTCGTGTATAATATAACGCACGAGAAGTGATACCACTGGAGGAGATTTCCTGAGTTTCACTCGGAGTTTCAAATCGTCCGTCGACTGCAACCACTCGGACTTCATAAGTCTTGTCATCTTCTAATCCTTTGATTGTAATCGTAGTCGAGTCTTGATTTTCGTCTTTAGGAGTATTTAGGAATTGTTCGCTGCCTTTAAAACAAAACAAAATTTAATATAAATTACAAACATTTCAATTAAAAATACCTTTAAGTCTGTACTGAACATAGAAATAACTGCCCGGCTTTTTGCCACTGCCTGAGGTAGGGTTCCATTGAATTTTAAGCTCATCGGTTCCATCCGGAGATTTTCGGTGATACCAATCAAAGGCTGGAATATCGGGATATTCGGCCGAATCGTCAGATTTAGTGGTGATTTCGATATAAAAAGGGTCACCCATTCCTTTACTCGTTTTGGCATTAATTGTGACCCTATATTTAGTTGAAGGGCTGAGTCCGGCTAATTTTGCATTTGTAGCGGACGGGTCTTCGATTGAGGGTCGTTCTAGTTTTGCCCCTAATTGTGTTCCGATCACCTGTTCATAGAATATACGATAACCGGTAAGAATACCGTTTGGTTCTTCAGGTGGAGTCCAATATAGATATATAGCATTTGAACCCATTGGAATGCCATCTAAAGAGGCTACGGGTCCGGGCAAACCCTCTGGAGTTCTAACTCTAACAACATTTGAAGGTTCGCTATTAAAAGCGTCGTTGAAGACAACAATTTGTGCAAAATTTTCAGTATTCGGTTTAAGAATAGTGACGATCGCTTGAGTTGCGTTCGGAGGGATCGTCGCTTCTCTCATGTGTTTGGGTTCTTCTCCCATAACCCAGGTTTGAATTTTATAACCTCTGAAATGTCCCCTAACACTATCGGGTTGTACGGCATCCCATCCAAACACAACAGTCTTCGGACCCCTGACTTCATTATTTCTAAAATTTTGAGGAATTTGAAGAGGTTTTGCTTCACCAGAATAACCAATCACTTCAGTGGCCTGGATATGAGCCTGTCCCTTTCGGTTATGGGCTTCCACTTTGATTCGGTACGGTTTAAATGTTTCCTGATTTGAAATGAGAAGTGAGGCTGTCTTCCAATCATCGATGATTTTAGAGATCCAGGGCTCGTTTGTTATGTCGTTTCGTTTCCAAAATACTTTGTAAAAGAAATTCTGTCCGTTGTGTTCAATCGGAGGCATTGGTGTCCATCTTATCACCAAATTGTCGGGTTCTGTACCCCTTCCGACCACATTATCTGGATTTGTGTGCGGCACTTCTTCAGAAGTGGAACACATAGTGGAGGGACCACTGGCTTCACTCGAACCAATTTTGTTTCGAGCGATTACTCTAAAAGTATAGTTAGCCCACGGACTCATTGCAACCTTGAATTTAGTGTCGGGCGCCGGGATATTAACGAAAGCGTCCTCCCAATTGTCCGGTGAAAAACTTGTGTTGTATTGAATACTATAACTAAGAATCGGAGCCCTTCGGTCTCCGGTGGGCTGCCATTCAACCAAAGCTGTATTAACGTCACAATCGACTGAAATTATTTCCGGTGCATTTGGAACGTCCTGAACAGTGAGGGTCGCCTCAGAAGTTACTGAATCCAAATCGGTTTTGGCGACACAGGTATAGATACCGGAATCCAATTCTTTTGTTGTGGTTATTGTAAGGGAATTGTCGGCCGCCTGTACTATACGTGGGTCGTGATCGAAGTCTATCCGTTTCCCATTGAATTGCCATTCAATTGTTAGGGCAAGAGTTGAGTCCGACTCAGCATTACATCGAAATACAGCCATTTTACGGGCCGCCACTTCAAAGTTTTCGGGAGGGTGGGTTATTTTGGTCTTTCCCTTAATTTCTAAGGAACCGCTCGCGTCGTCATCACCGAAACGATTGGTTGCTTTGCATTTGTAATGTCCGGAATCAGTCATTAAAACCCCATTAATTCTAAGGTCTCCACTTTCGAGCACTTCATAGCGACCACCCGTTAACTCCTGTCCATCCTTTTCCCATTTGACAATAGGCTTCGGAGCACCGAATACTCTACACCGAAGAGTTGCTGTTTGGGTAACCACTGCTCGAGAAATTGGATCCGGTCTTTCAGTGATAGTCGGGGGAAGTTTCAACACATTTAAGTAAAAGTCTCGGAAAGCATATCCGTGAACATTGGAGGCGTTACACTGGAAGACACTGGTATCCACTGATTCTATGAGATCAGAAACAGTCAAAACGGATCCCTCAACTTTTCTTCTGCTATTTGGCGACGCCTTTTCCATAGGAATGCCGTTCACAAACCACTGCAACTTTGGTTCTGGAATTCCAGAGGCGACACATTTGAAAGAAACGGTTTCCCCTTCGGCTGCGTTCGTGTTATTCGGATATTCGACCCAAAAGGGGGCGGAATTGACCTTCACTTCCATTGCGTGAGCTTTTTGTTGTCCGATACCATTACTGGCGGTGCACTCATACACTCCTTTCGTTATAAAAACAAAAAATGATTTTTTGAAACTATTGTTTAATACAAACCCTCATCAGAAAAGTCCACTTTTGTAATAACTAATGTTTTTCCATAATTAGTGTAAGTTATGTGAGAGTCGTCTAATTTTGAGTCCCTTTTACTCCATTGGACCTCCGGAAGAGGTGTTCCGCCAAAAATGCAGTGCAATTCGAGTCTCTGACCTTTAAGAGCCGGAACAGATGGCGGAGAAACGTATTGAAGAGTTGGCTGATGACTCGCCTGACCTGAAGTGCCGGACGGCACTACTTTAAGATTAGTCTTACCGCCGACCTTATACTCAGTCCTAAAGACAGAAGTGGCAGAACAGGCATACTTTGCGTCATCAAACATGTCCTGTCGCGTCACATTTGAAAAATGAAGTCTTCCCTCGGGATCGACAGTCAGTCGCGAACTATTAATACTTCTGAGAGCACCGGTATTTGACAATACGATCCAAAATATCGATGGTTTGGGATAACCCGTTGGAGGATTACATTGAAGAGTGAGTGGATCGCCTTCATTAGCGTAAACCTCTTTTACTTCTTCGTCAGCGAATGAATTGAGTTCTGATTTTCTTAAGAATACGGCATTAGAGACGGAAACACCATGCTTATTCTCTGCGAAGCACTGGTAGAGACCTTCATCGACGTGATCTGGTTTTGTGAAGACAAGAGTACCTCTTCTGGGCTGTTGGTTAATACGTTTATCATAGGCAACATAATTGAATTCGAGGCCATTCTTTATCCATCGATATGTAGGTTCGGGATCTCCTTTGGCCTCACATTCCAGCATAAAGGGTCGGTCGGCCTCATCGGTACTTTGAGACACTTGAAACAACTGTTCAAAGAGAGGCTCTTTTATCATAGAAGGGGGCGATTGAACGCATAGTATGACATCCAATGAAGTTATTAATGAAACGATTAATACTAAAATTGTGTGCATTTTGTAATCATTTGATGAAAAAACGATAAATATATCCACAAATGTTTCAGTTCTTCATAATATGAGGACAACTATTGAACGACATTTCAAATAAAAAATATGATTTCAATTAAAGTCAAGAAAAAAGTAAACGCTTTTTAATGAAACGGTTTTGAGTCATAACTCATAACCAAAAATGCAGAGAAGGGCTGAACTGATGCACTGCTTATTCAACAGGAGGACTACCAGTGGGGTCGTGACCTCTACCGGATAACAACACTTTAATAGCCAAGGTTAGACAAGATTTAGGTCCACTTCAAAACATAACCCCCACTATAAACAAGATTGAAATGAAAGGAGGGTTGAAGGGGTGGGACTCCACTATATCTAAGGGTAAACTTAAAGATGACAAACCTTTTGGCGATCCCTGTATTCAATGGATTACTCGGAGTAGAGATGAAAGAATGAAAACAATTGAATGAATCAATTTTGTGGAACTAAATGTTGATATATAAGGATGTCATGACTTTAATCCAATCATTTGCTGACATTATATCAACTTTTATCAACTAATTGTGTAAAGTCAGGGCAAATACAATAAAAAGCTTATTCTGTGCCTATGCTGTGCCACACCCGGGGCTCTAAACTTGAAGTCTGTTTCGCAATACAAAACTTACGTCCAAACCATCAAACATTCCCTCAATTATAAGAATCTCTGATAAAATGAGTCATTATATCAGTCATTGATTTTTGCATCGATTTGTTGCCACCGATTATTCATTAGTAAATCTATTGTTTCACTACTCTTAACCACTAATTATAACATTTCATGAATGATATCCTTTTAAACTATCAAATAATAAACAAGTCTTTCCGTTTGCACTTCACTTCCCCTAAGAGTAGTGACATTTCCCTTGAAAACGACAATCAATACATTCTTGAAATACCTGTCATTAAGTGATTATATGGAAGTCATAAACTTTGTTCATCAATACTTTGTAAATTCCCGATTAAGCCCTCAAGATTGTGCTATACCCAGGATACTATTGCACTCTAGTCTATTCGATTATATAATAAATTAGAAAATTTTTGATGTTTTTTTTATTTAAAAATATTAAGAG
>JAQFZM010000377.1:0-35366 GCA_034695785.1 Galumna obvia
CTCACGTCCGAGTTCAATATCAATTGTTATCATGTTAAAAACTCACGTGGCACCGGTTGATGCTAAGGAGTCATTTAAGTTATTTAATTTGATTATATATCTAACAAGAGGTTTATCTAAACATTTACTTAGTTTAATTATTTATTTTAATTTTCCAGAATGGATATACCAATCGATAGTTGTATAGGATTTAAAATGGTTAAATCACATGGTTGGCTTCCTGGTGAAGGCCTTGGAAAATCAAAGCAGGGGATTAAAGAACCAATTGGCCTCAAGTCTAAAAAAAATTTAATGCACTTTAAAGGCCAAAAATTGGATAACAATGGGCAGAATCCTATTTATTACTAAAATGAATTATGTGCCAAAAAGAAATACCCCCGCCCATTTATCTGCATTTATCATTTGAAAGATCTAGTTAATATGATTTTCGATCGGACAAATTGAAAGATGTATTTTTCGTTGTTTGGAGTTTGATGGGTGGCGGTGGCAAATTTAGCAAATTTTGGGGTTACACCAAATATTAAATTCAATTCATTTCAAATTATCGCATTTCTTTATTTATTTCAACTTGGCTTAATCTTTTACAATTTTCAAAGAGACAAAATAATTCAATTGTTATTTTAATTAAATTTTGATGTTTGAATTGATTGATTTTGCTCCAAAAATGGAAGAATGAAACTTTTATTTTGATCAATAAGAAATCATATGAACTAGATCATTCAAATAAATTCAAGATATATTTAAGAAAATCCAATTATTCAGCTTCAAAATGATATCAAACCTTTGAAAATCGTATAAGATTATCATGGTGAAATCTCCATTTACAAATTTCAGTTATGCTTTACATTGACTGTATATAGCGTTGGATTAAACTTTAAAGATGTTTGTTTGCAACTGGTAAAGTAAATTAAATTTATCAAGTTAAATTTACAAAACTTTCATAATCTAAATGAAATATAGGCTGTATTTCGTCCGGAATATTAGGTTTATTCACCTATTGTTTAATCGGTTTTGAATTATCCGGTCGTCGAATAGATACCGGACAGAGAGTTATGGGTTTTGATTTGAGCCGTTGTTTCGCCACTTCTATCGATGCGATGGAAGACGAAATTCTTCCGATACCTGACAACTGGTCAATAGATGACTTGATGACTATTTTAAGCACTTATAGTACAGTTTAGTATGGATTGATTGAAAGGGCGCACATCAAAAGAGGTCTATATTTTCATCTTATTTTCAATTAAAATTCATTTGTAAAACAATCTCTACTTTAGCCAAACTTTTATAGTAAAGGTATTAATAAAATCAATTTACTCACAATTGAGGAGAGAATTCTCATCCATTCCGGTGCCGGTGGTGTCGGACAGGCGCCCATTAATGTATGTCTATATTATGGATGCGATATATTTGTAACGGTTGGCATTGAAGATAAAAAGAAATATTTAATGAATGAATACAATATTCCTGAGAACAGAATATTCAGGTCAAGAGGTATTCAGTTTAAATATAAAATCAAAGAACTGACTAAAGGAAAGGGCGCCGATATTGTCCTCAACTCATTAATTGGCGAAAACTTGAGGCAAGTCATGAATGTCTCGCAGATTGCGGTCGATTTGTAGAGATCAACAAATATGACCTCCAAATGAATAAAAAGTTGGGAATGTTTTCATTCCTAAGAGACATCTCTTTTATCGGTATTTCTGCCTAAAGAAAACTATTTTTGGACAGAGATTTCATGAAACCCTTCAAAGATTGTATTCACACAAACAGTAATAACGGAATGATTAAACCCCTCAACAGAACTGTTTTTAAAGCAGACGAAGCGGAGAAGACTATCTGTTATATGACAACCGGTAAACACATCGGAAAAATTATTATTAAATTCAGAGAAGAAGAGAATATGAAAGTTGTGGTCAACGGATACTCTCCTTCACCGACACTAAGAGTTACCACAAAAACTTATTTCAACGATAAAAAAAGTTTATATAATTACCGAAGGTTTGGGTGGTTTTGGTATTGAATTACTTCATTGGATGTTACAATTGGGGGCCTAAAAATTTTTGCTGACCTCAAGAATTGAAAAAAGAAATAATTATCAAAAGTTTATTTTGGAAAGATTTGTTTTTAAGAATAAATTTCAATTACTTTAAGTCAAAAGTTATGGTTTCCACTCATAACTCATATACCATCGAAGGCTGTAAAAGATTAATAGAAAGATCGCAGGAATTGGGACCAATCGGTGATGTTTTTCATTTGTCTCTTGTTATTAATGACTCCCTTTTTGAGAACCAAACGATCAATAAATTCAATCAAACAATTGAATCAAAGACTAAAATTTTGAAAATTGGGATAAAATTAGTGGCGATTTATGTCTTGATTTCGATTATTTCGTTGTCTTTTCATCTGTGAGTTGTGGTAAAGGAAATGGGGGTCAAACCAATTATGGTTTCGGAAACTCTTTTTGTGAACGTATTTGCGAACTAAGAAAAAAGGACGGACTAAGTGGTCAGTCGATAAAGTGGGGCCTATCGTTGATGTGGGACTCATTGCAAACCAAGAGATAAGTTCTTTGTCTAGAGTTGTAAAACAACGGATCAACTTATGTCTTGAAGTTTTGGATAAATTCCATGAATGTGAAGAACTCATCGTTTTGTGTGCTGTGAGTATTGACTCTATATTTATGTAATTTTATTCCTAACTTTAAATAAAATAATACTCTCTTCAGATGAGAGACAAAAGAGTGTTCGTCGGTATTACAAATCATTCGAGAATTTGTGTCCAAATATTGTCTGCTTTAGGAATAGATCTAAAGACAACACACGATTACTTAATTCTGGGAGAGATAGGAATGGTGTCTATGTTTGCGGTCGAAATTCAAAAGGGATTGGAAAGGGATTATGACATTAAAGTAACTTTAAATGACGTCAAGAGTATAACAGTCGGCCTTTTGCAGGACTTTGAATCCGAAAAAATATCTGATTTGAAACAATTCGCTGAAGAACTAAAAGTGAGTAGAAGTAAATTAAGTGAAATTAAGTTTATTATACCCTCCGAAGCGTTCACTCCATTAAATAATGTAAAGAAAGGAAAACCGGTTTATTTTTTGCCACCACTGGAGGGTATATTCGCATCTCTGAAGCCGTTGGCCGAAAGAATTGATAGACCTGTTATTGGACTGAATTTTATCCGAGGAAAAGAGAAAATGAATTCAATAAAAGAAATCACAAAATATTTTATGGATTTATTGAAAACTCTTCATCCGAAGGGAGACTATGATATCGTCGGACACTTTTATGGCGCTCTGATTGCTATGAAAATGCTTAAGAAAAGGGCACCGATTGGTAGAGCTGTTATTATTGATGTTATTTCTACCGTCAAGTTTAGTGAAGATATGATTTCCGATGACTATATTCTCCATATTATTATCAAAATAATGGTAGTCGAGCTCTCTCTCTCTCCCCTTTTCTCTTTCTCTTTTTCAATCACTAATCAAGATTCTTATTTATCTTTCAATTTAATAAAATTATTACCTCTTTTATAAAAGCATTTAGAACAAATCGAATAATTGTTATTAATAATATTATCTTCATAAACTTGCTTTAAAATTTCTGCCAACATTTGATTTTTTTAATAACTTTTTCTCTTTTTGCTTAATTTTACGAATTTTTCCTCTTTTTATTTCTTTCTCTAGAGGGGGGCCCTCTAGCTCTCGTCTTAGAGAGGGTATTTTTCCGATTTTTGTCTCCAAAGGGGATATTCCGGAATACCCTCCCCTTTTTTGCCATCCCTTATATTAGATATCAAATAAAAAGCCTTAATTTTTTTGATTAAATTATATCACATTCTTTAATATACGTATCAAAGCATTATAAATCAATTATATGAAGATTTTATTAGAAAGCTACAAAAGAATTAAATTATTATAAATATTAAATTCTGAATTCACATTCGATCAAATTATTGTTTATTAAATAATAAGTTTAAAACAAAAAGATTTAATTAAATTGAAAATACATCATAACTGGTCTTTTAAGAAGGGTCAGATTCAAGAGAAATTTGTTCAAAACACACGGTCATTCATAAAAGGTAAAAATGACATTTTTTATTAATTTTAATAATTTTAAATAAAATCTGTTAATATTAACTAAAATATTTATCAATTAGTAATTAGGATCTATTTTAATCTTTTTAATTTATTTTAAGATGATTTATCAATTAAGATATTAAAGTATATAATAGCATAATAATAAATTGATAAAAGTTGCTATTTAAAAAAATTTTTTAAGCATTAGCATATAGTGAAGTCCTTTTACGTGTCAGTTGACTTTAAGCTGTATTTCCATTAATATTTAAGGGAATCAAATTTTTTTTAAAACCAAAATAAAGTTTTGTAAAAATTTAGGAAAATTAAGATATTTTCAATTATCTAGCTTATTTATCAAATAAATAATTATTTAAGTTTAGTGTCTTTGTAGAAATTTTTAAGTTATATTATTAAATTCTTATATTATATTAATCTATTTATAAATTAAACCTAGAAGTGTATTTTTGTTTTTTTAGATTAATAAAAATTTAGATTAATTGAGCATGCAAATATAAAAATTTTGAAAATTTGAATTAATTTTGTTCAAAAGTTTCTTAACCAAATTAAATTAAAAAAGATGTATTAAGTGCGAGATAAAATTCATTATTATTAAGATATCGAGTTAATTTTAAAGTATCAAACCAATTCAAAATTATAAACTTTAAATAATTTTACTAAATAAAACGAAGTGATAAAGTTTCATTTAATGTGTATTTTTAATTGGAACTTTCTAAAAAATTAAATTTATACCTAATGAATTTGAATTTGAATTATACTTTTATTTAAACTCCATAAATTGATACAGTATTTTATCCTGCACTTAATATATTTTGTTCGATCAAAATTGATTCAGAATTTAAATTCGAGGAATAATTTAAATAATTTAATAAAATCAGTTCAAAATTTTAAAATTTTTAACGTTGCAAACTTATTTTTGTTAAATAAATAGTAATTTTAAGAAACAAAAAAATTAGGTTTCAATTGAATTTTGATATAGTTAATAAAAATATTAAAATTCAATAAATAACTGTTTAGCCTTTAAAAATATTACTCATCATGAATAATATGAAATTACTAGAATAATAAGCTAGCCAATTTGAAATTTTTTAATTTTCATAAAAACTGAATGAAGCTATATTTGGAGTTTAAGTGTAATTTGGTCTTTTGAATATTTACGGAAATGCAGGATAAAATCACCGAACATATAAAAAGGCCATAACTGTATACTTCAATTATATAAATTTAATTATCTGAATTAATCTTCTTTATCTTCATTGCCATTATTATCATTGTTATTATTATCATTCGATTCTCTATTATAATCTTGGTTGTTTTCATTTTTATCAACTTGTACATTGGTATTTTCATCATATTCATTATTTTCATTTTTAACATTTTCCTTATCTTCATTTTCATCTTCTTCTTCATTTCGTTTAACCTTTATCTTTACTTTATCTTCATTATCTTCTTTTTCTAATGATAGTTTAAATAATCTGTTTACTTTTTCTTTATCCAATGAAATTTTCCTTAACAACTCTTCATAAGTTATTCCTTTATTTTGTTTATCATCATTTTTATCGATACTAACGTACATTCCACTGTTTATTTTTATATAAACTAATTCTGGTTTTTTTATTGTAGAATAATATACCTTTTCAGCATATATACAACCCTAAAGATTTTTCCAAATATAAAATTTTATTTTAATAATAAATACTTTTAAAAAAAACTTACTCCAATTTGTCCAAATTTTAATTTTAAAGTATCCTCTTCGATATCTTCGTTTTTAGAAATAATATAAGACAAATCATGTTCTACAAGACATCGGATATTTGTTTCACATATTGCATCAAAATATATATCTCTATCAGTGAATGGACCAGGTATTTTGAGGCACAATGTTAACTTTAATGAATTTATACAATTAATTATAAAAATTTTAAAAAAATTTACTTTTTTCTCTTGGATTTCCAAAGGGATATTTAATTCTTTTTGAAAACAATTTTTTATTGATTCCAATCTTCTTTTATTTAATTTAATATCGCACATTGACTCTCTTAACTCTTCATAAAATTCTTGTATCACCATTCGAGATTTTTTATTTATACCTTTTTTATAAAAATGTAAACATATCTATAATATATTAGTATAAAATTTAAGTCAAATTTCTTAAAAACAAGGATCTTACCTTACGACGTCGTTGATTAAATGGCAATGGATTTCCCTTATCAATATTGAACAGACACTTTATATCACATGTATTATTACAATAGCCTTTAAGCAATAAATTTCCACTGACCCTTGAAACGACGGTTAGTTTTAGATTTTTATTTAGATATTGATCTAAAAATTTATAAAATAAAATAGAGATTTAAAATCCTATCAATTATTTTATATATAAATAATAGTATTAAGATATTAGTATTAATTATGAAAAATATATTAATTATGAAATGGTGTTGTGATTTATAAATATTTGATTAATAATTTTTAGATAATTACACTTATTCCAAATAATAATTTATATTATTTACCATATACTGTTACATTCTTATATCTATATTTCAAATTCATTGTAGAAATATTGTAGTTGCAGCATTGTTTTAACTAAAAGATAAATTTAATTTAATAATGTCTTTTTCTTTTGTGAAGTTACTTTAAAATCAAAAACGCTTTTATGATCTCCACCTTTAAAACATTCTTCTAAATCATCGTTGGTAAATTCGTCATCATATAATTGCGAACATTTAATTAAATTATCTTTTGGTATATCAGTTAACAATTTTAGTGGTAGGTCATCAATTTTATTGAATATTTCTGTTGTTGGAAAAACTGTGATACAAGTTTGTAATAAATCCTCAAAACATGTCTGTTAGACAAAAATAATATAAAAATAAATAAAACCATTGTAAAGACTTACATAAATATCCTTTAATATAAATTTAACAGTACTAAAGGTATGTTTCTCATTTAAAATAAATTGCAAATCGTGTTCAACCAAACATCGTATATTAGATTCACACAAAATTTTGAAATAATTTTGTCCATCAATAGACACATCAGTTTCTCCCATGCACATTTTGAACTTAAAATATTTGAATGAAATTACTCAAATTACAATCTCTACTTACTTTATATTTGGTAATTTTCAATGGAATTGCTAATTCATTTTCATAACAAATTTTAAGTCCTTTCATATATTTATTTGTTATGTTTTTATTGCAAATGAGTTTGTTTGAATTTTTATAGAAATCCATAAGAACTTTGCGAATATCATTGTGTTTGAAATCTTCTCTCAATTTTGTATTACAAAACTTTTAAAATAAAAAGTTGATAAGATATTATGGTTATTTTAATTTACCTTGTAGTACGGTATAGAATCTTTCTTCAAATCGGATAGATCTTCATCAACAGATCTTAAGCATTTTAAATCGCAAGAGTTGTTACAATATCCTTTCATCAATAAATTCCCCGTGACACTTGTCACCAATTTAATATTTTCCCCATCATTAAGTTTTTTCGTTTCATATTCATATTTCAAATTCATTGAAGATATATCATATTTACAACAATTTGATAGCTTAAAATAATAATGAAATTATTGGAATATTTTTATGTTATATAAGATAATTACATACCTTTTTATCAAAAGTCTCTTGAATCCCACCTTTAAAACAATTTTCCACATCTGATAATTGTGTTTTATCATGAATTTGGGAACATTTAATGAAATCTTCATTTATTTCAGGTCTTCTTGTAGTTAATGAAGAAATGCATTTATCATTATGATTTTCATTATTTGGTTTAATATTTTTCACTTTTTCAAATGTTTTATCAAAACATTTCTAAATTAAAAGAATAAAATTATTAGAGAATTTATTTGATTTTTATGTACTAACCAAAGTTTTACTTGTTCTATTTGCATAAGAATAGAATCCATTTGTATAAGTCTTATCAATGTAAAAGCGAAAAGATTCATTTTTAAAATAAATAAACTCATGACTCAATAAACATGTTAAACTTAAACGATCATCGCAAAAGTTTTTGATAACAAAACGTTTATATTCATTTTTATAAGTTTGATCAAAATCGCAATTTTCAACCTTGTGAAATAAAATTTAAATTAAAATATATAAAATATTTATTTAAAATAGGAAATAATTATTTAATTTTATGACATGGTTATATATTTTGCATCGATTTATTCAGTTTGTTTAAACTATGTTAATGTATTGAAAAATTTGTGAAACAAAAGTTAAATCATTTATTGAAGGAGAGGTAAATTATAAATTATAAGGACACGAATAAATTGGGTTTTATTACTGAAAAAACAAAATCTCGAACATTTCGGTGTCGTTGCTATTAAATGGATAAAGAAATGTTAAATTACTATTGAGAAAAGGGAAGCTATGCATTCCATGGCGGGACGAACATTGAGATATTTTAATTAATAACTGGAAAAAGTTATTTGAAAATAATAATTTAAAGTAATTATTTTCTTGAAAATAAATAAAAATGGAATATTTATAATTTAATTAATTTTTAAAAGGCAAATTAATCGCAGATCATTTTAATATTTTTATTACATTTGAAAATTAAAACATCTAATTATCTTTAAATAATTATTTTCTATTTAGAATATTGATTTAAAATATTTGACCCAAGGTCAAAAATAATTTTTCCTTTATAAAATCTTAATGACTAACAATAAAAAATTTATTTAAAATAATGGAATGGAATTATTTTATCACTATAAATATATATAAAAAAATTTGTTAAAATTTCAATTTTTCTATAAAATAAATATTTTTTTTGCTAGAATATTAAATGAAATAGATGATATATTTTTATTCCATTTTATAAGAAATCATGTAATTCGACATGAGGATTACGTTTTTCAAAATATTTATTATTTGAATTAATATAACTTGGCAGAATTAAAAATTTTAAAAATTTGAATTTATTTTTGCAAAAATTATTTTAAGCTAGATAAAATTTGCATTAATCTACCGAGTTTCATTGAAAAGTCTCAACTGATTCCAAAATTATCGACCATTAGGTAAATTCCAATATAAAAAAATTTTAAAAAATATATTTTAATGTGTAATTTTTATTGAATTTATGTATATATCAATATACTTAATGGCCAATAATTTCCGAATCAGTAGAGACTTCAATGAAACTCGGTGAATTCAATATTTTATCTAGCACTATATTCATCTTGTTTTATCTGAATAAGATAAGTAACCTCTGAACAAGATCAATTAGAATTTTCAAAAAATTGAAATTTTCAAGCTAAATTTATTAAATATAATAAGTATATTGAGAAACAAAAAAACACCTATCGGCTTAATTTTTATCTAGTTTACAAAAATCATCAAAATAATTTTTTATCTTTTATAATTTTTAAAATAATGAACAAGGCACAAAACATCAATTTCTAAGAAAATTATACTAGGTATAATTTTGAAATTATTTGTAGATAAAATTTAGGCAAAACCATAGTTGGGGTTTAGAAAGAAATCCATTCGCCTGAAAATACTAGGAGATACAGGGACAAAATGAGTCTAAATTAAAAAGGCACTAACTGTATGTATTCTTTCTTTTTTAATATAGTGAGTTATGCTATGCAAATAGATTTTGATGCAGTTGAAATAAAATTTTATAACTTGGCATATTATAATTTTAAAGTATATTATTATTTAATTTAAACAAGATGAAAATTTTTGAAATTTTAGAATTTGCAAGGTTTTATAATCTAATGGTAAAGAAATTTTGAAAAAAATATACACATTTTAATTTATGTTTGTTATCTTTAAATGTCATTAAGATGTTTCATCTATCTTACTTTATACTTTAGAAATAAAAATCATTGTTTTATAAAATAAATAAAAATATACAAAATATTTTTAATTTTTATGGAAATTCCATATTTTGTGTTTTTAATAAACTTTTCATTCTATATATTATAATTTAATAAAAGAGAAACTACTCCTGCTCCTTTCTTAAAAGATTGTATGTAATATTAAATATTTACACTTTTCTTCATGATTTCATCGGGGATCCCATATTCATCCAAACAATTTTCTAGATCTTTAAATTGATACTCTTGAATTTCTTTATTGCATATTTTTTGTCTTGCATACATGTAATATAATTTTAAAATTTTTATTAATTGAAAAGGATCTAAAAATTCAGCAGCAAATCCTTCTAAACAATAATTGCTTATAAGCCACATCATTTCATTAATAATAGGAGTGTAAACACTTGGATATAAGATAATGTCGAAGAAATTTCCTTCAATTGTTGGTTTTCCTTCGTTTATATTTTCTTCATCGAGGCCATAATTATGAAATTTTTCCTTAAACTTATATAAATTTATGAATTAGATATAAATTATATTTTTTAATGATTTCAAATTTTATATATTGTTTTATTAGAAGAATTATATTATAAATATAATTGTATTAGTTTTCATAAATTCGCAAAAGGCATTAATTAAAGTTGAAATATTTAAAAAAAATTTAATTTATAATAAGAAAAAAGGTTTCATAAAAATATGTTAAAATTATATAAAATTGATTATTTTAAGGTAATATTTAAATTTTTGAAACATTTAATAAAACAGAAATTATGCATTAAAATATATTTTAATTTCCATGATTATTTTCTTTTAATAGAGAATATATTAAAGAATGAGAATCTATTAGAAGATATTATATGTATCTAATTAGATTAATTTTATATCTATTTTTTCAAATATATTTTTAAAATATAAGTGTACTTATTTTAGCATTTTTAAAATTATTTAAAGATAAAATACAATAAAATTATACAAAAAAATAACATTAATTTCCCGAAATTACTGGTATCTTTCATTTAAGTTAAAACTTTTGTTTTTATCCGAACATAAATTTAACAAGATTTGAGGCAAAGCCTATAATCACTACATTTACGAGCTTTAATCAATATAATATGAAATCAAGTAAAGTTAGTATAAATAAAAGATAATCAAGCATTTTAAAAGTATTCCTATATTTTACCTAAATCGATTTATCTTTTAACTTCAACACACATTGTAACGGTCTAAGTTATAAAAATGAGCCTTCACCAAAATCGAATATTGACATTAATTCAACCTTAAAATTAATTTGCTTATAACCATTGTAGATTTAAATTAACGTATAAAGTTTAACGTTTAAATTGCAAAATTATCTTTATCAAAAGAGTAAAATTTTGATCCTCATCGAATGCACAGCCTATGTCTGAGCTCTGTTACTATTAAAAATATGATCAAATTAAAAATTCTTATGCAAAAGACGAAATTTTTTCGTTATTTTCAAAAGATATGCTTTGAAAGGAGTGCCTAGCTTAGCAATTATCTTCATTTCTATCGTAAAACAAAACTTAATTTATAAAAAGAAGAATGAGTCTCAAGAGAGAGAGAGAGAGAAAAGCCTAACTATCCCTTTTTGTTTTTATCAAAAAGACGATTTTTCAGATACTATCAAAAGGAACGGCAATAAGAAGAAGCCTAACCTACAATCATCATCGTTTCTATCAAAAAGACGAAATATTTACCTAAATAACAGAAGAGTGTGTCTCCAGAGAGAGAAAGTACAGACTACCACTTTCCTCCGTTTCAATTAACAAGACGAAATTTTTTCAATACTAACATAAGGGTTGGTCTTCAGGAAAGTATATCATCGTCTACCATTCCTTTCCGTTTCTATCAAAAAGGCGGCATTACCCGGTTAATATCAAAAGGTTAGATCATCAGAAACAGCATAATCTTATATTTGACTCCAGTAAAAAGTAAACGTAGGCAAGGAGAATTGGTGAATGGGTCTATAGAGTGGGTATGTTAGCTTGTAGAATGGGGTAAACTTAAAGAATGGGTAAATAAACTTGTAGAATTGATTTAAAAATTATGTCTTAAGGGAGAAAGAGAGCACAGCCTTACACTCCTCTCCTTTTCTATTAGATAGATCAAATTTTTCGGTTACTATAAAAATGCTTGGTTTCCTGGTAAAGAGAATAGCTTTACACTTTCATTAATTTCAAAATAATAGGCGAAATTTTCTCGTTACTAACAAAATTCTAGGCTTACAGAGAGATAGATAGTAAGAGAGAGAGAGAGCAAAGCTTTTAACTCCCCTCAGTTTCTATCGAGAAGCAAAATTTTTCTGTAATCAAAAATCTTGGTTTCCAGATAAAGAGCATAGCGTTGCACTCACATTAGTTTCTGCCAAAAATTTGAAATTTTTTCGTTAATTGGAAACTGCTAGTTTTCCAAAGTTATCACGGCTATTCACTCCCTTCCAATCTATCATAAAGGCAATAATTCATTTTTATTATCAAAAGAGTGAGTCTCCAGATCGAGATAGAGAGAGCCTAGCCTAACATTCTTCTCCGTTTTTATAAGAAAGGTCAAATTTTTCTGTTTTATAAAAAGGTTTAGTTTCCAGGTTAAAAGCATGGCCTTTTATTATCTGTCGTTTCTATCAAAAAGGTAAATTTTTCCTGTTACCAACAAAAGGCTGGGACCCCAGAGAGAGCATAAGTTGCCATTTCCCTTAGGTTCTTTCAGAATGTTCAAATTTTCCAATTACTATAAAAAGATTAAGAATCTAAATATGGTTTTCTTTCTCCTCCGTTTCTGTCAAATAATGAAATTTTCTCTTTTTTATCAGAAGGTTGAGTCAACAAATAAAGCATAGCTTACCTCTTTAACCCGTTTCAATCAGGTAGATAAAAATATTTTGTAACTATCAAGAGAGTGGGTCTCCAGGGAAAGAGTACAGCCTAACACTTTTCTCAGTTTTTATCAGAAAGATTAAATTTTCTGGTTTTTATAAAAAGGCTTGATTTTCATGTAAAGAACATAGCCTTTCATTTTCATTCGTTTATATCAAAACGGTGAAATTTTCCTTTAGTGACAATAGGCTTGAACCCCAGAGAGAGCACAGGTTACCACTTCCCTCCATTTCTATCAGGCAGATTAAATTTTCCAAATTATATAAATAGGTTAAATATCTGAAGAGAGCAAAACCCTTTTTCCCTCCTTTACTATCAAATAGGCAAATATTTCTCTTTATTATTAAAAGGCAATTAAATTTTTAATTTTTTTTACAATAAAAAATTTGATATACAGATTCAACACTGCTTACAACTTCCCGTCGTTTCTATCAAATAGAAAAAATTAGGAAAAATATAAAAGCATCATTAATATTGCTTTGAATATTCGTTATCAATGGATACTGCGAAAAATGACTGAAATTTTGAATATTGAATAATCTGCAGAAAATTTAAACTGTTAAGTGAAAGGTGGTTACAGAAGAGTTTAATGCAATCAGGATAGCTGTGTCGTCCCGTTAAAGAGATCTCTACTACTCTTGAGAGTGCGTCGTCACTAAGAGTTCATTGTGTGTTACTGAAAGTTGTTTAGAAATAGGTATATATAGTGGTAGTGATTAGGTTTTGTGGCAATGTGGATGGTATAGAATCATAGAAGTTTGTTGAAACAAATGAGATATCGGTTTTTATTATAGCTCTGGTAAGAATTTAATGTGTAGGCGTTTTCAAACTTAAAAATTATTTATAAACTATGTGTAATATTTTTAGAAAAAAATACTTAATTTTAGTTTGTTGTGAACCACGGGTAAACACTTATACAAGAATCAGTTTTACTAAATTTTGAATGAATTTTATTAATTATACCACTTGAAAAAAGAAGTGAAGACACTTCAAAAATTACAAATACATTTCATTATATGAGTTATCAATAAATAAGTAATTGGAATGAAATTCACAACCTTTCGAAGGAAGTTTAAAGTTACAAAAACAGTTAGAATAACAAATGTTTGCATAACTAAAGTTATGACTTAAATATATCTTTATCTTGATAAAAAGAGAAAACAATGTTTGAGGCCAAACTCAATGGTCACTACATTTACTGGTTTAGAATGACATGAATTTAATAGAAATAATTGTAGAATTGTAAAAGGAAAATATTTAAAGATCACCACAACAAAATCTGCTATGACATGAATTTTAGAGGGATAATAAAATCGTTTTTATAAATATTCAAAATTATAAAGCCAAGATAACGGAATCTACTATTATATAAATTGAAGGATCACCACAAAAACATCTTCTGATCTGAATAATCTCATAGAGTATGGGTCCTTACGAACCACAACATCACAATTTATGACCTGATCTGTCGCAGGGAGTGGTGGTCCGTAAGGCAAAATCGGTTGACATGAATTGCCCTAAGAAATTATAGTCCTAAAATACCAAAACATCAAATTCTGCTGATCTGAAATTATCCCAGGGCGTGGTAGTCTGTTAAATCAGTAAATATAAAAGGGTGTCTCAAAACCGAGAAATCAGCCTTCCATTCTTTCTCGTTTCTTTCAATAAGATGAAATTTCCCCGTTACTAATAAAAAATTAATTATCTCAAAAGAGAGTAAATAGCCTTCCATTTTATCCCTCGTTTAATTTTATCCATTGTAATTCACTAACTTGGTAGTGATTACAAGGCGAGTAATTCAACTTTAAGTCATTAGTTTGTTTAAATTTTAAAAAGTTTTTCTGACCAAATTAAAAGAGTGAACATTCCGTCAAAAATTTAAAGGTCTTTCCTTTTCTTTCAAAGACCATTAAGCATCAAGTTTTGTTGTCTTCAAACCATGTGTCTTGCCGTTTTAAAATAAATTTTTTGCCCAAGATCAGCAAAGCGTCTCTCTTCGTCTTAAGGAAATGAAACGAGTAAGTAAATAAATTGTCGTTTTGTTTGTGAATATTCCCAAACCACCATATTTAATGGCTTTAACCGGAAGAGCTGTATAGTATACTTTAATGATCTCATCGCCCACTCAAAAGGATTCGATTAACACTTGAACGACTTTCAAGAGATCTTCGCCCGAATGCGTGAATATATATTGAAGCTGAAGTTATCCAAATGTTATTTTATCAAAAAAGAGGTCTCCTATTTGAGACACTTGTATACACCAGAAGGCATCCGCCCGGAAGAAATTCTGATTTGAGAAGAACATCGGATAATTCGATTAAACGACAAATCACTGAATCTCGTCGTACGCTGGAATCAATTGAAGTCAGAAGAAACAGAAAACGAAATTTTTTGCCGCAAACATTAATTGAGATATATGATTAGTCTATCAGTGAAGGACCAACATATGTTTGCATTTGCTGTGCCTGTCTTTACTTTTACGAAAGTGTCATTGAAAACAATTTAAACTAGTTTAAAGAATTCAGTGACATTTTTGAAACTATTTATTGTCATCGAAAAGATATTGAAATAGGATTCATTTATAGGAAATGTTATAACGAAATTAAAATACATAAAATCCCACGAATTTGTTTAAACAACGGTTTGCGCATTCCCGAGATTCCGGCAGAACTTGAAAATTTGACTCGAATCGAAGAAAGACTTGTGGCGCTTCAAATTCCTTTTATGCAAATAACAGAATTACGAGTTGGCAATCAAATTGGAATCAGAGGAAATATTGTAGATGTTCCGATTTCTATGAATACGACTATTTATGTCTTGCAAAGAAACTATTACAAAAGCTAAACTATTCAAATTATATTAAAACGAATGCTGAGACATAAGAGTGAATATATAAATGAAGTGATTTGCCCTGTGTATACGAAGCTGCCCGTTATCTGGTTGAACAACCATTTTATTAAACAAAAGGAGTGGCGCTCTCTATTGATTGGAATGAACGTTACAAAGAAGAAGAGAAAAGTTTATAGTCGAAAACGCCGAAAAAGAAATATTTGGCTGATAAGAGAATGAAATGAATAATAATTGGGACGAAACTGCAATTGAAGAACAGTGTAAAATTGAGACTTTATTTAAAGAAGGAATAGTTTTAGCTTCGGGTAAAGGTATACAGCCTCAATCGGTGTTAGCTGACAAATATGTTGAATTGCTTTCATTTCCGAAAATATTTTGTGGATAACAACGAAATATTTCAAATGAGTTTAAAATAACTTATTCTGACATTTGTCGTTCCGAACTAAGAGAAGCAGATCGTAGATCCTGTGTTCCAGAAATTATTTTATTTAAGTAACATAAAAAAGAAATGCAACAAATCAGAAAATCAATAAATATATATTTAAGAAAAGGTTACACTAGAAACTTAGATGCTAATCAAGTGATGGACGGACAATTTTTAGATAAATTATGCCGAAATGATGACGCTTATAAGGTTTTGAGTGACGATAGATGCTCACCTGCTTACTGGCAATCGCGAATGAAATATCTTATTTCAATGATTTGACAATAAGGAATACCAACGATTTTTTTGACTCTGCTGCAGAAACAAAATGGTCGAATTGATAAGAATTTAAGTAAAAGTTTTGTATAACACAGATATTTCATTAAATGATGCGAAAAACATGTCATTTAGAGAAACGTCATTAATACGTAAAGATCCAGTAACTTGTGCACGGTATTTCGATCACAGAATATGACAACTCTTCAAATACATGAAATCAAACGATGGACCGTTTGATTAGTACAAAATTGTGGATTACTATATTCGAGTGAAATTTCAAGCTAGAGGAAGCCCTCATGTGCAATGTTTGTTATGGTTGAAGAATGCACCAGTTTTATGATCCGCATAACATTCTTTCATTTATTAATTGTGAAAATTTTTCCGATCGATTCTTGACATGTAATTTAAGTTCAAATAATTCGAATGAATTAACAGGACTTTAATATCACAAACATTCGACTTCTTGTAAAAGAACACGCAGAGACTCAATTGTTTGTCGTTTTGGTAGACCTATTTTTCCAATGAAAACTACCAAAATTTTTCATTAATTTTATTCAGTTTTTTAATTATATTAAAATTTTCCTAAACTTAATTAAAATAAAAAGTTTAATATGTATTGGTTATTAATTTTATTGTAAATGTTTTGATTTTTCCCTAATTTATAAATGTTGTTAACAAACATTTATATTTTATCATATCTGCTTATAAGTGAATTATATTTTAGTGATTTTTTATAATTAATACATAAGCACCTTAATATATAAACTAAGTTAGAAGAGCCGTAAACGTATATATCTAAATGAAGGCACCGGTTTAGTATATGGCCCGCACCTAAGGTATGCGTGTCATATATCGTTGGATAGCTTAGGAGGAGAGGAGTTTATATATTCAATATGAAATGTCTGTAGCTATAAGAGGTCTATAAAAGGTTCTAAATCAGCATATGTATGAATTAACTTTACTTTCTATAGAAGTCATCGTATGCAATAAAATATTAAAGGCATAAATTTATAAAAATGTTTTAATATTTTTAAACGAAATTAAATGATCAATAAAATTGTGGCAAAAATCTCGTCTTTAATTTTACAAAATCATCAGTTACCACATTATAAGTTCAATATATTGATGTAAGTGACATATCTGTGGATAGTTTCCATATAGTTATAGGGTAGCAAAATTATCCCGTTTGATTTTATTAAATCAATAGATACCTTATATTATATTCTATACATTGATATAAGTCACAAATCTGCGGATAATGTCCAAAGTGGTAAAATTATTAAGAAATTTAAAATATTATTTTCAAGAAATTTATCTATATGAAGCGCGTAAATGTAGTGACTTATGAGTTTGAACTCAAACCTTTTTTTAAAATTAAAATCATCTATTTTATGGTTATTACATAAAATTATTATAATAATTAGCTATTAATATTTGCTTTGGTTTATTATAATTAGTAGTTATTAATTGAGTTGAAATAAAACTTAAATTTGGTAGATTAAGAAAACAAAACAAATTCATTGCTTTAAAAAGTTTGATTAAATTATAATTTGTTGAGTAATTCAGTGTATTTTTCATTGAATTTTATAACAAATATTTTCTATGAAATGTATTGTATAAAAAATAATTCCGCGATAAAAAATGGGAGGAACTTATAGTTTAGTCACTTTATAAAGTCCTCCAATTTATTGTCGCGGAATTATTGTTTATACAATATTTAAAATATTTTTCAAAGGTATAAATTTTTTTTACGGTTTTTTGCATTATATGTAAAAAATAATATCAGTTGAGAATGAAATGTTTAGTAAAGATATTCAAAATATATACAACTCAGAAGTTTAAACAACAGAGGAATAAACTACTCGGGAAAGCTTTAACATTATGTGGTATAGCGATTCCGCCAAACTATGAACCAAACACCTTTATGAACTAGTTCTTAAAACCAAAAACCTTTAAATGGTCAATAATTTTAAGAGTGGTTCAGTTTTGAGTTATTATATTTTATTTCCGTTTATTCATATTTAAGACAATATTTTGATTAAGTATTTTTTCAACGTTGTCTAAAATATAGACTAGGTAAAAATTTAAAATAATTCTCTGCAAAATATTTTATTGAGTAATTATAATAAGGTCTAATTATCATAAAGAAGTTTATTAATTGTCTAAATTAAAATTATATAATTAAAATAATTTTTACCATAATTAATCATAACCCAGTAACATTCTGAACCAGAACATTAGCAACTCGAACCTCCTGCAAAGATCTTTGATTACATCCCCTATCTATTTCGTGATCTGTCTATTTGCCACCTCCCGATTTATTGTACAAAATAAAGTTAACAAAACATTCTCTATGTAAATTTTGTACTTGTTCAAATAAAGTTTGCGAAAACCATGTTCATATATATAAGTTTTTTTAAATAAATAAATATTTTAATTTTTTTCTTTTCGGTCTATGGTTTGTGTTTCATCGGAATCAATTTATTTTGATTTTGTTTTACTCATATCGTCTGCAGAACGATAGAAGGGTGTTTGGTATCCACTTTTAATTCATATTTACTCTTTCTGACATAATTAGCTAAATATTTTATTGAAACGCAATCAATAAAATTTTTAGTGAAAAGACATTCAATTTATTGTTATTTATTTAAAATGTTTTATTGAGAGAATACTCGAAATAAATATATTTTTCTTTATATAAATTAAATAAAAATAATCTCAAAACACAATTGATTTGAAGGAAAAAATCAATATTTATGATTATAACAAAATAAAATGATGTTCAATTAAAGCACAATCCGATTTGAACTAAATCTCATAAAATTCTCAGAAAATCACTAATATTAATTAAGCTAGCCCATATTATTGTTAGGTTCATTCAAACATATTTTTGAGAGAAGTAGACACTGAACTCAGAGTAATTAAATTATGAAAATAATTAGTGAAATGACTAAAACAAAAGAAAATGATAACAATTTTCGTAAGAAAATGATTAAATTGTAAAAAAGTTTTTTTAAATTATAAATGTTATTTAATAATAATGACGAATTTTTTAAACTAAAAAATATTTTTGATGATAAAGTTATAGATATTCAATTTCAAGCAAAATTACTGAAATCAATGAATCAGAAAAATTAATGTTTTAGTTGTTGAGAGAATGAGTGCCACACTAATGGTATAAACCATTAGAAAGACTACAAAGACTAAAGGACTGCAATAATTTGTTTTGCTTTTAGTGTTAAAACACCAAGATCAAATTTCATGAAATATCATTTTTTTGAAACAGATTTAATAGAATTTGAAACTTAAAAATTATTGAAAAAGTAGTTTAGGGTTTAAAAGAGAAAAGTTTTAGATATTAAAAATATTTTGTTACAGACATTAAAGACTAAAAATTAATAATTAACAAAATAAGTGAAAGTATCACTTAATTAAAACTAATTTAATCACCAAACTGTTGGTCTCAGCAAACTGATTCGGTAATCTCGGTTACATTTTTCAATGCCAATCAATAAATTAAAGATCATTTGTGACTCACAAACTAATTGTATATCGTTGGGCAGAGAACATGATATCCAAAAGTTTAAATTATTATAAATTACAAAACATTTGTTTATTTAAATTAATATAAAATAAACTCATGACAGCTATCTCAACCGAATATATTAATTTAAATTAGTAAATGTTTTTTAATTTATAATAATTTGAAGTTTGAACCTTTGGATATCATGTTTTCTGCCCAACGATATACAATTAGCTTGTGAGTCACAAATGATGTTTCATTTAGTGATTGGCATTTAAAAATACACCAAGATTACCGAAACTGTTTGCTGAGATCAACCGTTTTGTGTTTAAATTAGTTGTGATTAAGTGATTCTTTCACTATTTTAGTTAATTATTAATCAACACAACTACCAAGCTCTTAATTCTATCAAAAATTTTTAGTTTTCAAATTAAGTTTGAAAAATGTTTTAACAAATAGTTAGCAATAGACATAAATACGGTCGGCATTCATTGTCTGGTTAAACCAATTGTGGACCACCAGTGAACATTTAAACAATAGTCAGTTTTAGAATAAATTTTACTAATTAAAACATGAAAAAAGAAATCAAGGTTCACTTCAAAATTTACAAATTCATCTCATTATTTTAGTATTCTTAAAATTAGTAATAGGAATAGAATTCAAAACATTTCAAAGGAAGTGTAAAGTTGCAATATTAGTTTGAAATATTAAATGTTAGCATAACTTAAGTTAACATAACTAAATTTATGCCTTCATTTTTTTAAAATTTCTATAAAATTACACATTGATTAGAAAGTGGAGCAAAACACGGGATTTCTTCCCGATACGAATACTATATAAAAATACATCAAATTTCACAACTGTCACTTAAATGAATCATAATTTTATGCACGCCTTAGGACAGCAGGTTACAGTAAATTATTTATTACTTTAATGAAACTATTTTTTTAAATTTGAAACTTTAAGATATAAATAAGCTAATCTTGATTAAATTTTCTAATAAGATTTATATAATTTGCAAATATACTAGTTAATTTCGGAGAAAATATATTTAATATCTATAAAAATTTGAATGTTTAATTAGTCTCACATAATCATTTAATTTTTTCTATATAAAATATCCTAATTTTTTTAATTCCAATTATATTAAACAAATATTTTTAACTTACACGTTTTAAACTCTGTTCAACACATTCAACATCTTCATTATATAATTCATCATCAAGTTCAGAATCTTCAGCTTTGCACTAAATAATTAATAATACAAATATAAAATATAAAATATTTTTCATTTTATAATTTAACATACTTCAAAAATATAACAAGTTATTTAAATAATTCTTAAAGTTACTAAATATACATTATTTAATTAGTTGAATGTTTATATAGAAAGTTATTACATTTGATGAGATCGAATCAATAATTTACAGTATTTCTAAATAGAATATTCGGTTAAACAGCCAGAAATACGCCAGTCTTCAGTTAAAGACCGTTAGTTCCTATAGGTGTGCACCAAAAGTGATTAATAGTCTTAAGTTTAGGACAGCGACTAATAATAATAACTGAAACTCGAATACAACAGAAACTACCGTATTTTTCATTGAAATTCTATACGGCGACTCCTGGCTTCTGCCTAAGTATCAACAAGCTCTTTGTGTATTTACCGCAGTCAGCCTATAACTCAACCATAAATCAGTAATCATCGTGGATTTTGCCTCAGTGATGTTTGCCACCGTTAAAGTCTTGATTTTATATTATTAATATATTTAAATAAATGTATCATAATAAGTATATTAGATAAATAGGTATTTATAAATCTCAGTTTTAGTTATAAATATTTAAATTTTTAAAAATTTTGTTTTGATATTATTGTTTGCATAAATGATAGGCGAATAAAGTCATTTCAAAGTATAAAGGTTTGAAGCGTTCCGCTTAGACCTATGACCTTCGTCTCTATTTTTCATTCATTTTAATTATAATCCGCTTAACATTTACTCGTTTATCAATTAATCTGTACTCATAACTGATAACCTAAAGGACGACTCAACTCAACGACTTCTCAATTTTAAAATTCAAATAATAATCGATTACTATTGGCTTTAAATCTCATTGAAAATTTCTCTAAAAGCCGACCACTTCTCAATTGACGTCTCTCTTGCTGTCCGGACTCAGTGATGACAGTCAATCATCGCCTCATCGTCTCATCAATTAAAGCGATGATTTAAATAACATTAAGTGCCTTAAAGTCGATCTAATAATTTAGTCTTTAATTTTTATAATTCAGTCTTTAAATTATTTTGTTTTATTTCGAAATGTTTTAAATAACTAATTAATTATTTTATAAATAATTTATAAAGAGTTTTCTTATTATTTAAATAAAAGTATTATTATTAAATTATAAAATATGAATCAATTCGTTTGTCCTCCGCCTAGAAAGGCGACAACGTTTCCTGATTTTTAATTCCTCTGTACAGCGATGCACTACATTTTGGTGGAGTTTTGCCATATAGTTTTCCGTTAGTTGTCCCCAAACAACTATTAGTACCCAACGGTTTTGCTAGACTTAAATGTGAAAGACTTTTGTGCGTATTATGGCAGAAAGACTTCATCTGAGACCCGATCAAAATTAATCATGCTTTTCAGACTACCTACACCTCGCAGGCCGAGGAGGGACAGAAGTTTGAGTTTAATTTCTCCCCGACAGTCGATACTAAATGAGGATCTGTTTGACATTTAAGACAACGACAACATTTCACTCAATGAGTTCGACCTTTCAGAACAGAGCAAAGGCCTAAACAAGCGAATACTCAACAGGCAGAACAGGTTATAGAAGTGAATCGAGAGAATATCAAACCGCAGAACAACGACATTGAAGGTAAACAACCTGTGTCAATGTCTAATTCAGAAAAGAATCAAACAAATAACTCAATTCAACAATTCGACGCAGAGTTTGCTCGTCTGAGAAAAATTTTTAGACCAGGAGCGACAGTTGTTGCAAGAACTGGAAACACAACACGAATTGAAGACTAAAAAGATAATAAATAGCACTTATTCGGGAAATTAATAATAACCGCTCCAGAATAGTTTCAATACCAGAGGAGCCAAATAATTAGGGAACCGACACGAACCGGAGTCTTTACCGTTAGGTGAACCTGAATCCATGCAACCTTTAAATACACCACGATCAGTGGGCGTACTTTTTGACTTGGATGCAATCACTAAAGGCATCATTCAAGGCTTCGCCTTAGCCATCAAAGATGCCAAAGGGTATAGAGATCAAACAGGTATAGAGATTGGTTTGTCATAAAATCAAAACGGCCAAGTTATGGTTCGACGGGAAATATAAACAAGGTGCTCTGTATTGGGAACAATATCAAGTGGATTTCCTATAGCAATAAAAACTGGACGATAATCAACACCAGATTCGAATAAATTTCTATAACGCCAGACAACGAGAAGGCCATAATCCGGTGCACTTTTTAATCATTAAAAACGACTCAGAAACCGAATCGATTACGCGATGTCGGACAAAGAAATCGTCAGTTGTTTAAAGGTTGGATTCGACAAAGTATACAGGATCCCAATCGTGTTGGAGACAAGTCTGGAACCTATGAACGAGGATCTGGACCGATTATACCGTGGTAACCAACATGAAGGAGAAGCCTATAGAGCCTCTGAATGAAGGAAACTCAGAGAAAGGAGTAATCGCTTTAACAATAGAAGGAATGACAATAATGAACGACGGGGCGGTCGACACTACGTCAAGAGGCACCCAAAGAAAAGGCAACGCGATAACAAGGGGCGCTACAGAGAACGATATTATGACAAGGATAGGCGTACAGATCTGAAACGATATAACCTTAAATTGTATAGTTTCCAAGAACCTGTTTTAGTTGTAGTAAACCAGGGCACTACTCAGCCAACTTTAATTAGCCTTACAATCGAGACCAATGGAGAGTTAATAAAGATAAGTTCCTGGCGACAAACGAGACGCGAGAAAAAAAAGGGAAAACCCGATAACATCGCATACGCTGAGCCAAAAACACAACAAAGCTTTCGTAAGATGAGTCAACATTCAAAAAACAGACGCAATCAAAAGTATTGGTGACGAATCGAACCTTAACAAGTGAGCAGCGATGATGAGTGCGCACAATATGCCTTCAATGGTAAACTGAAGGAACCCTCTAAATCTCGAACCTGTACTTGCCCAATAATGAACAAAGAAACTGTTCGGTTTATATTAATGGCAAGCCCGTGAAAGCGTTATTCGTTACGGGAGACAAGTACTCTGATATCAGCTGCCCTTGCAGCACGCTTTCGGTACAGCTATGGAAAATTGAAGGGCGCGTCGTTTAAAGGAGTTAGAGTACATCAGATTCCATCATTGGATTTAGCACGTGACATTGAAATCTCGTTCGGAAACCATACGATCGATTATACGTTTCCAATTATACAACGAATGTCACCCCAAATTATCATTGGCCAAGACTTTATCGCATCTTTTGGATTGTCGATTACGTGTTACGCCATTACCGATGACAAACCAGTTGAGATAGACGCAACGCAAACAGGGACCACTCATTCGATTAAGAGTGTGAACCCGTATAAATAGAGGACTATTAGTAAGGAAAACAAAGAACTTCGTAACGAACCCAATATCGCGAATTTACCAGAGATCAGGTTCAAACCCATTTGTCAAATTGAACGACAGGTGTGAAAATGGAAAGTACTTCATACCACCTGAGAGTGACACAGACTGACTCGATGGGAACGCCAGAACCGAACGGTAGACCATCGAGTGGACATCCAACTGGAAGCGAATGCGCATATACGGTTAAAACCAAAGAACCAATGAAGACAATAATAGAAAGGGTTACCGATGATCCAGCAACCCATGCTTATCCATGGACTGTAGCGAAACTAAACGCCCACTTAGCTATAGAACCTATGCAACAAAAGATTGTGATTCTGCGGTTAAGTGAATGTAACAAAGCTCGACGAATTGTTGTAAAACGAAGAGAAAACTTCAAGATCCGTATATTGTATTAGAGACAGGCGTATGCGAAGTCGATGAATATCTCACAGCAGTTATTATCACCAATATAAGTCCCCATGTTAAAGAGTTCAATGCAGGAGAAGTGGTAGCACAAGTGAAGTCTTGTGTAGAAGCAGTGATTACAACCGGACGACCGAATAGAAATCGAAAGCAAAAGAATGGAGTTCAGATGAACTTTGGATTAGCCGAAAGACTACGTGACCGAGTAGACACTACCGATAGACCGGAGGAACTTGAAAAGTTTGGAAAGCTGTTCAATGTATTAGAACACCTGTTTTCCGAGCAAAGACAAAAGACCTTGCAACTTTTGGCGGATAACAAATATTGATTTTATATGGAAGGCGACCCGAAAGGACAGATTATTGACTAAATACATCACATCGATACAGGAACGAATCAGCCTGTTAGTCAAAGACCGTATAGGATAAGCCAATACGAAAGACAAGCCATCAAGGAACAAGTGAACGATATTTTAAGACAAGGCATTATAAAGCCCGTTACCAGTTCGTGGGCGTCACTATAGATTTGGTCAGCAAAAGATATAAAACGATTCGCTTTTGTGTGGATTATCGGGGGCTCAACAAAATCACTAAACACGGCAGATATACGATGCCTAGAATAGATTACGCCTTGGACTAATTGGGAAATTCAGAAGTCTACTCAACAATGGAACTTAGGTAGCTTGTTGACAAGTGAATATGTTCGAGGATTAAAAAGAGAAGTCGACTTTAGTGTGTCACATGGTCATCTTTGCTTTATATTATATGCCATTTGGACTAATTAATGCACTAGCGACTATGTCAATCGATGGATAATATATTCAATTGCCTCAACCCGAAGAGCTGTATAGTATTTATTGATGATCTCATAGCCGACACAAAAGAATTCGTTTAACACTTCGACGACCTTAAAGAGATCTTCGCCCGAATGCGTGAATATAATTTGAAGCTGAAGCCATTCAAATGTTATTTTGTCAAAAAAGAGGTCTACTATTTGAGACATTTAGTTACAACAGAAGGAATCTGCCCAGACCCCGAAAGGACAGATTTGAATAGGGAATTTCCGGTGCTAAAGACAGTGAAAAAGGTCAGAAGTTTTTGGGTCTCTGCAGTTTCTTTAGGCGTTTTATAATTTTCAAAAATTAAAAAAGCATAATTAGCAATTTTGAAACAAAAACAAATGTTTATATGTGGAACAGACCAACAGATCGCTTTTGAACGATTGGAATAATGTTTGTTAAAACCGCCGATATTCGCGCACTATGACCCCAATGCAACGCATATCTTAAGAACAGATAAATCAGGTGTAAGAATTGGTGGACATTTAAATCAGATCCCAGTGGGATACGAAAGCAAAGACGCTCAACTATTAGCTTGCGTTACCCGCACATTAAGTAAAGCGGAAGAGAAATAACCCGTTAGCACCTCGAATGTCTGGCGATGTATTATTCTATTGGAAAATTCCATGTCGATCTCTATGGTCGGGACATTACCATCAATACAGACTACCTAAGCCTTTGCTTTCTTATAAAGCGAGCGTTTAAGGTACCGAGACTTGAGAGACGGACACAGCGATTGAATGATAAACATTTTAAAATCGTGTATCAATCGGGACTATAACATCCCGACGCAAATTGTCTCATTAGATGTGCTATGAAAAAGACATAGGAAGATTTTGAGAAGTGGGCTGAATCAGTGGATGTGACGAGACCTTTTGCATGAAAATATAGCGATGTCCCTGCAGACGACAACGAATCCAGCAACACGAATTTATATTTTGACCGAGAAGTCACACGCCCTGCACCAACAAGAGATAAAACAATTCAGAGGGAGTGGCCTCAACATATTGAAAACGAGAGGGAAGACGAGCCACAGTTAGCTGACGCCGAAAGACGACACATCATTGAGAAACAAAAGAATGACTCCGCTTTGCAATATTTAATTGAACGACTCCGAAAAGGAAAGATTAGGGGACATAAGGGTGAATCATATGTGTTCTCGAAAGGGGTTCTTCACAAAAGTAAGATCATCAATGGGTTAGAAGTGTTTCACTTATGCGTACCTCAAAGAAAAATGCGAATGATTTTAAAGTGTTACCATTTGGCACATATGGGAAAGCGAAAAACCTATAACGCGATTCTTCAGGAGTATTTTAGACTCTCCCTTAACAAGGACGTGAAGCGATATGTCAGATCCTTTGTTCAGTGCTGGATGTTCAAGAAAAATAAACCAAAACTTTTTGAAACCTATCGTCCTGTCCCTATCAGTGAGGTACCTTTTAAAAACATAGCTTTTGACTAAGTAGGGCCACTACCAGTCACTAAAGCCAACAACAAATATTTGGTCACAATAGTAGACATATTCACAAAGTTTGCCTTTGCAAAAGCGTTAACCAATATGCGCGACAAGACTGTTATGAACGCCTTATTCAACGATTTTATGATGAAATACGGTATCTATCGAACATTGCTTTCAGACTATGGCAGAAAATACCAGGAAGGAAAAAGCCTTTCGATAATAAATTAGAATTTATCGAACTGGTAACAAAGATGGCGAAAGATAAGACACTTTTAATCAAAGATATTCGAAGACGAGCGGCGAAAACACTGAAAGACGACAGGCGAAGAAGAAGCGAAACGCCAAGAAAAATACCAAGGACAAAGTTCTAAAACCTAGGGATAAGGTTTTGTGAACCAACCGCAGGTTGCAAAGTGAAAGAATATGTTACTTCCTAATGCTGACCCTTATATTGTCATCAAACGATAAGGTATATTCCCAAAATATGTGGCAAGTCACTAAAGAGAAAGGCGGAAAGTCTTCTATATTGCAAGTGAGTCGTTTACCCTTGTATGAAGCTCCAAAATCATACCTTATGACATTCAGCAAAAGCGAGTCAGAGGCCGAATTCACAGATGGAAGAAATGGATATTCTTTTGAAAGCCCGTCATAAGACGAAGGATCAGACGCTTCAAACGATATCGAAACGGAAATTGACAAAGAACCCTCACCAGTGAAGGCCAAAACAAGAACAAGAAATGTACGAAAACCCGCTAAATATGAGGTTTACATTCAATACCAGTATTTGAGAGGTTTACTTGGCCACAGAACAGAAAATGAAAGACCAAGTTACTTTATTTACTTAATTGTATCTAGTGTTTGTTTGTGCATTTGTTATATAATTTATGATTTAATATATAAAAAGGTTTTGCCACACCTGTGAATACGGACAATATTTCACAGTGAAGGCTAACATAAGATTTATTAGACTTTAAAATGAAAAAACAATTAGCAATAAATTATGGGATTTGTGTTTTGTTTTAATTATAAATTTCTTGAAAATAGTCTTAAAAGAGTGAAAAAGTAATAGTAGGGCTACCGAACGACTGTATCACGGCATTGTTTCGTATTTAATGGTATTAGGTTCATTGCTATTTTGGGATAACGAGAATCTATGGTTGAGAAAATCTGTGTCTATGATCCCAAAAAATGGGAATATCCGACGGAAAGAAGGCAAAGACTTGTATCGATAAAGTGATTCAGAAACCACAAATTGAACACCGCCTAAATCCGAGAATATTTGCAGAAGACGAGGCGAACGATAACACTGACGGCGAAGGGACAACAAGGACTCGTCGGGGCGCCGAAATTTAGTAGGCCCACATGTAGCGCTCCGCTTAGACCTATGACCTTCGCCTCAACTTTTCATTCATTTTAATTATAATCCGCTTAACATTTACTCGTTTATCAATTAATCAGTACTCATAACTGATAACCTAAAGGACGACTCAACTCAACGATTTCTCAATTTTAAAATTCAAATTATAATCGATTACTATTGGCTTTGAATCTCTTTAAAAATTTCTATAAAAGCCGACCACTTCTCAACGGACGTCTGTCTTGCTCTCCGGACTCAGTGATGAACAGTCAATTATCGTCTCATCAATTAAAGCGATGACTTAATTAACATTAAATGCCTTAAAGTCGATCTAATAATTTAGTCCTTAATTTTTATAATTCAGTCTTTAAATTATTTTGTTTTATTTCTAAATGTTTTAAATAACTAATTAATTATTTTATAAATAATTTATAAAGAGTTTTCTTATTCAAATAAAAGTATTATTATTCAATTATAAACTATGAATCAATTCATTAGTCCTCGGCCTAGAAAGGCGACAAATTTTCCTGAGTTTTAACCCCCCAGTACAGCAGTGCATTACAGGTTAGGGTTTGGTTAAACACAGGAAGGTTTTCTCATTATTTTGTTGTATATTGTTTTTTTAATTTTCGAGAATTACCTAATTTGTAATCAATAATTTTTATTATATTATAATATTAATTAGCTTTGTGAAATAAATCATTAAATTGTCATACTTTATTCAAATGTTTCTCTTTTTATAAAAAACTTTCTCCAAACTGTGTAAAAATATTTTCGTTTAAAGAATTTGTTCGTTATAATACATAAGATAGTAATTGAAGTTTCTGTTCAGCTGAAACTTGAATTCCGCTTTTGGTTTCCAGATCATTAACAATTTCATTTCTGAAGTAAAACAAAGCTCTTATATCCAAATTTAGGTTTAAATATCACAATATATTAAACTTAATTTATACCCTTTTTCAAATAACGATGAAAATTCTCAGTTTTTTCATTATGTTTTATATTTTTAAAAAATTTTATATAATGTAAATAACATATATTTAAATAACTTTAAAGGGGTTTAAAATAAACATTAAATACTATATACATTTTTTCAGAAATAATAAACATATTTGCAATTTAATTATGTTAATGCGTATCTTCAAAATAATATTATAATTATTTGATTTTAATTTATAAATGCCGAATAAATTAATCAAATTTTCACGCTTTTTTAAATTGATTACTTACAATATAAATTAATAAAAGAAAATTCTTCCAAATTTATTCTAGAATGTAATATTAGGTTTATTCAGTTTTTATCATGTTAAGTAATATTATAACTCTAACCGCAACTTGGCTAATATTAAGTAGAATATACTTTTTCATCACACTTACGGAGTAAAATATTATATATATGATCGTTTTGTACCCACCGGTGGTGAAATGCGATGAATAAAATTTTTTCACTTAATATTTCTTGTAATTTAATTATCAATTAAAGATAATATAATTGATCTTGTTAAAAGGCTTTTCAACTAATTTTGATGAAACAAGTTGAATTAAGTGCAGTGTGAAATTCAGGATTTATTTACCGAGCTTCATCAAAAATTCTCAGCTAAATCAAAAATTATTGGCTATAAATTTATTTTCTATATAAAAAAATTTAAAAATTTGTTTTAATGTTTTGTAATTGCATTTTTCTATAAAGTTGTATGCTTTATAGCCTATAATTTTTCATTCAGTTGAGTCTTTATAATGAAAATTAGTACAGTAGAATCTCACTGGTGTTTAGGGGGCAAATGCACAAAAAATCTGTAAACAACTCAGAATATAAACAACAGGGAAAATTATACTAATTATTTTTAATTTAAAATAATCTTTTTTATGGTTATTACATAAGTTTATTATAATAATTAGTTATTAATATTTGCTTTGGTTTATTCTAATTAGTAATTATTAATTGAGTTAAAATAAAATTTATTAATAACAAATAGAAAGTTATACAATATTAAAATTGAGATGTGCAAGGTCTTTCATTTATAAAATCTTACCATGATACAAATTATGATTTAAAGGAAAATATAAATAGAAAATTATTTTTATTTTATTATTTAGTAAACATTTAAAATAATTGGTAATACTTTATAAAGCGCAGACTACTATATAAAATGAATAGTAATACATTGAAAACTAGCCAAAACTTGAACCACGAATCCTTTTATTACTATTTTGCTAATGCTCTTGAAGAAAAATATAACGTTCTATCTCTGCGCCTCCTTCAAGCTTAAGTCGGCTTGGTAATAACTTTATTAAAGCAAATCATTTATACTTATTAAAGGGTAAACGTAAATGATGTGCTTTATTAAAGCAATTATTAAACCGACTTATGCTTGAAGAGGACGCAGAGAATGAACTTTATTTTTTCTTATGTTTTACAGAGCTCTAGCAAAAGAGTAATATGTTCCTTTTTTAAGGGTTAAAAATTAACTAATTTGACAAATGCTCGTAAATCTGTCTGATCCCTAACCTTGTTTTATCCTATGGTTTTGTTTATATTTTCTTGGAATGAATAATTTTTCTCGAATTTTTAAAATTAATTATTTTATCTATATAATTAAAATTTAATAAATTAAAATATCTATTTTTTTTAAAAAAAACTTATATATATGAAATTTGTGTTCGCAAACTTTATTTGAACATCAACAAAATTTACATTGAGAATGTTTTGTGTACTTTATTTTGCACAATCAATCGGGAGGTGGCAAATAGGCAGATCGCGAAATTGATGGGGGATGTAATCAAAGATCTTTGCAGGAGATTCGAGGTTGCTAATGGTCTGGATCAGAATGTTACTGGGTTATGATTATTAATGGTAAAAATTATTTTAATTATATAATATAAATTTTGACAATTAATAAACTTCTTTATGATAATTAGACTTTATTATAATTACTCAATAAAATATTTTGCAGAGAATTATTTTAAATTTTTACCTAGTCTATATTTTAGACAACGTTGAAAAAATACTTAATCAAAATATTGTCTTAAATATGAATAAACGGAAATAAAATATAATAACTCAAAACTGAACCACTCTTAAAATTATTGACCATTTAAAGGTTTTTGGTTTTAAGAATTAGTTCATAAAGGTGTTTGGTTCATAGTTTGGCGGAATCGCTATACCCCATAATGTTAAATGGCTTATTCTCCTTTATTGCAAAAATTTAGTGAATATTTTTAAAGATAGGAATCATACTAAATATAAAGTCGTGATCAAATCTAAGTAGGACAACTTAACATGCAATATTTTTTAAATTATTAGATGAAACTTAACGAAAATTTTTATGCATATTCATTAAATCCCCCATTGTTAAATATATAGTTTGAATTTTGAATATTAAAATTAGAAATCTCAATGTCTTTAAAATTAGTTTTTTTTTGAATTTCTATAAAACGCCTATACCAATTTTGATTTTTTAAATGCCATTTTACAGAGTATAATTATAGCTTTAATATGATACCTACACCATGAAAATAGGTTGAGAAATAAGAATACTGTGTTTAATTGAATATCAAATTTTGAAAACAAATGTCAATTAGGGTAACTTATGAAAATTTAAACTAAGTCGTTTCAGATAATTTTTGAAATTATTTTATGAAAATAATAAGTGGATCAATTTTGTTGCTTGACAATTTTTGATCAAACATAAAATAAAGTCACCAGAGAAGATTAAATTTGGTGGTGTTTCATAAGAAAATTACAAAAATTTTAATATTTTAAATTTTAAAACTTAAATAAAATTTTTATAAAATTATAACTCCATATTTAAAAATAGGGAGAGTCATTGTGTAAGCATGCAAATTTTCATCACATTAGATATTATGATATAAGAAATATTGCTTGTTAAGTTGTCCTACTTAATTTTGATCATGACTGAATTTTAAAACTTCATTAATTAAATGAGTTTTAAACTTATGAATAGAATTGAAATAAATTATTATTTATTAATAGCCATACAATTGAATCACATCTCAAAAATCTATAACTTTACTTATTTTTCAAATCGCATCCATTTAAGCCACATATAAATACATTTTGAAAGCAATATAAATAATTAAATGAAACATAAAATGAAATAAATTTTACTTGATTGATAGATATTGATTATATACTGTATAATTGATTAAAATAATAAATTATATTTAGTTTTAATTAAAATAAAAATGTTTTTTAAATTTAGTTAAAAGGTAAAATAAAATTAATAAATCAATAATTACCTTGTTCAATTATTTCAAACATTTTAATGCTGTTACAAATACAGTCAATCCTCCATTTATCATTTATTAGGTTTAAAATTACTCTACTTAATCTACTTAAAATTTATTCATTTTATTTACACATTACTGGAATTTGGAATGTTTAATAGAAATAATAAAATCATACCTTAATTAAACTAGATCAATTTTTTAAGAACAATTTGTTTAAAATACATCGATAACTGACTTTATTTTGAGTTTTGTTAAATAAATACAAATATTGAGATTATTTGTTGACATTTCTAATGCATTTCCATTACAATATTTTATACGACATAAATATTTTAAGGTTTGTATTTTATTCACGAAATGATGTGATTAATTCGATTTGTTTTGTTTATGTTTTGATGTTTTGTTTAAAATATAATTTAAATAATTTATGAATTAAATATTGTTTTAATTAACTTTTAAAATGTCTTTAAGTAAACCAAAAACAGTTAAGAATTAATTCACAAAAGAGTCAATCATTTCATAAGTAAATAGAATTTGAATTTGTGTTTTGTTTACATTTTTTCAAAAGTTTTGTATCAAAAATAATTAACTCTCCTGTCGGTGTATGAATGAAGTAAGAAATGTGTCGGTGTATGAGCGCACGATGTAAACAAACATTGAGTGGTCATATATAACGTAATTGAATAATCGAACCTCAAAAACAAACAAAAAATAGATTTTGATTTCATAATAGAAATTTGTAACTATAGTACAATAAAAATTATACAAATGTTTACTATAAGGACTTGCTATATTCCAGACTAAAAGGAAATCTATTATACTCGATTCTAGAATAGATTAGATTTTTATTATAAAATTATAATTTTAAAAACATTTTTTCATTTATTGCAAAATTAATTTTATTTCCACACTATTTCTTTTGGTTACCATATTTATCTATAAAATTTATATACTTTTCGATCTCTTTTCCATATTTGACCAACTTCTACTCTTTTTTCCAATTTATTGATATAATTACTTTGAAATCTTTTGGTCTTTCCGAGTGAATTGATAGTTTTGTTTGTTTCTAAAAGCTTTTGTTTGACACAAAATTTCCCTGAATTTTTATATAGCTTGATATTGCTATTACGCGCACGACGACCTTCACAATTCTTCAAATAATACATTTATTATATATTATTAATAATTTTAAATTCATAAAAAATACTTACCATTTTTGAAGAAATAAATTTAATAAATGTTTGATTTTAATAAAACAATAACCCTAAAGCATGTGTTTTCAATGTTTACATAAAATATGTTTAGTTTTGTTTCTCAACTTTAATTTAAAATTCACTAATTGAAACTAAAGTTGGTTTTAAATAATGAAAACCCAGTATTGCACTTAATGAGTTTTTTGTATTCTTTTTTTTGTGCTTTAAGTTTAATAAAAGTAAATTATTTGGAAAACTGTAATATTTATCTCATCAAATAAATTCTTTGCAAAAACCCATTAAATGCAGAACTTCAATATTAAAACCCAAGTTTTCGTTTACAGTTAATGGGATTTAAACAAAAACAAAACATAATTTTTGTAGACATTAAAAACACGTATTTTTATTGTTATTGTTCGAATAAATGGCTAATCATTTGAAATAAAACATAAATAAGACTTATTTAACGTGAATTATGTTTAAATTCATAAATGACTTTAAAATTTTGTAATTTATAAAATTTATACAAAAGCTAAACTCCGGATCTGAGTTTTCTAAGGGTAACCTTCATCTAATTTTGCCCATGGGGTGTTTTCCCTATTTTGTTCTTAAAGGGGGTAATTAAAAAAACATATTAGGCCTCCTTGCTTAAAAAAATTACCAGACATGTAAAATTTTTTATATTTTATAAAAGTCTACCACTCTACTCCTTTTTTATCAAAAAATGCAAAATTTCTCCTTTTCTAAGAAAAGGTTGGCCACCAAAGAGAGAAAGCACAGCATGTCGATCTCCCCCTTTACTTTAAAAAGACGAAATTTTCCCATTATTAAAAGGGTTTATCTTCAAAGAGGTCACAGTCTACCAATCCCCTCCATTTAAAATTATGAGTTGTATAAAACGGAAAGGTAGAGTGTGTGGTGAGCCGGTAGAGTGGGTACATGAAATGAAAAATTTTTTTGCGCTGCATCCAATGGGTGGGTGCGAAACGATTTCATATACTACACTTTACTACATATATGTAGTGAAAAATATAAATTATTTAAAAAAAAGTTTGATTAAAACACAAATATTTATAATTAAATAAAATAAAATGAATTTTAATTAATAGGGCTTTCAGAAAAAAAGTTCCATTTGAATTTTTAATAAAATTTTAACTACTAAACCGATTTTAATTATGTAAACGGTTTATGAAAGAACTATTTAATGTAGTTTTTTCATAATTATAAAATTTAAAATAATCTTGCTTCAACAATTAAATAAAAAGACCAACGCGAGACACTATGCTGCAGGCTAG
>JAQFZM010000378.1:0-35325 GCA_034695785.1 Galumna obvia
CTAGAATCGAATAAAATGGAGTTCCTTCTGATCTGGGATATAGCACAAAGTCCTGTACAAATCAGGTTTACTTCTTTAAAAGAAACAAAATCTCATTATATTTTAATTCATATATATATATTGGTTATATTCTAAAAAACATATAATATTATCTAGCATAAAAATAGAACTAACAATGGAATACTTTCTAATGAATCAAAGAATTTTATAAAAAGAATATAAAAATGATTGAATTCTTTTCTAAATTTAATTTTAAAGAAAAATTAGAAATAAAATACAAATAATGAATAAACTTTTATATAAATTAATAGACATTTTATTATTAGAGACTATAAAATATAACTCAAAGATTTTTGACCTGTATTTTAGTCTTTAATTATCCCATATTTTGATTGTGAATAAATATTTGTAAAGGATTCAACCATGCTATTTTGTTTATAAAATTGTGCTGGAATATTCCCTTGTTAGTTTTATATACAATGTTTTAAAAAATCTTATTGAATGCATAATTATGAGTGAACTACAGCTCAACATTTGGTGAATTTCTCTCAAATTTAATCGATTTCTATCAATAGTATCAAAGTTCTATTTAAAATTCAAATGACTCTGGTATAATTTGTAAGTGGCCCAGATTGAGCTTCAATGCAATCATTGTTTAAATGAAAAAAAATGAATGACTAGAGAATGGTTTTGGAAAAAAACTGAAGGTTTTTGACGTAAAACCAATCATTAAAATTAGTGTTTGGGTCGACTTCTAATTATAATTTTTAAGACAAAACCTATTATTATTAGAAGAGAGTGTATATCAAATTACATATGAGTTGAGTTCTGACGGTTAATGAAGTTCGCGATAATTAGAAACTCTCTTCTATTAAGTACTTCAGTGCTATAATTATAGTTCGGTTTATGACAATCACTTCTCAATGAAATTCTAATTTTAAAATATTATTTTTATCTTAAGTTTGGATATTATTTTATATATTATATTAAATCAATTGTTCAAGGTAGTTTTGTGATCTATTGGTTTATGTCAAATGGACTGTTGATTCTTTAATTGCAACTATTAAGAGGACAATAGAAATGATGGGTATGTAGTCATTGGGAATATGATTTTGATGGCATATAATGAGGTCAATGTTTAACCAAAGTTTTGTGTGTTATATGACTTAAAGAGCATATAATTTATCCGAAGCCCTAACCCTAAAGAGTACTTTTCCGTTATTATATCTTATGTGAAATCGATCAGCACTTCTGTGCACTTATTCTATGGAACTGTAGGCCAAGAGATGTTTGCAGAGAACTGTTTAAGAATTTATTTCATTTCAATTATTTGTGATGTAAGAGCTGTGAAGGCTGTGAAGGATGTGAGGGCTTCCCATTCCTACACTTAATTTAAGGCCTAAAAATTGCACTTTTAATGACTTTTCTTTTAGACTATCGTTTGATTAATACTATTTAACAAAACATAAACATTTTATCGATATTTCATGAAATTCATCAATACTTTGAAAGGCAGCACATCTGCACACGTCTGAGCCTCCATGGGTTAGACCTAGAGTGACCCCGGGCATTTCAAAGATTCATATTATATTTATAGAAACTATGTGTTCGGTAGGAATACAACTCTTCTTTTGTAATACAAATTTTTATAGCCTTTAAGGTCTGTTTGCGATGCATTGCGTCAAACGTGATCTGTCTTACAAGTGATCCATTGCTAAACACAATCGAATTCCTGATAACAACTAAACTCTGGAACAGAATAACAGGTTTCTCACTAAACATCAATCGTCGCCTCAACTCATTTACTTATATTTCCGACAAAATTCTGTTTAAGTTCTCGTCAACAAAAAGTCGCTAATAATTGATTTTTTCGGTCAGACATCGAAACCCTTCTCAGAACTGACCACTCATTCAGAGTTAGTCCCAATAATTGATATATTATTCAAACGATTGATTCGTCTGTAAAAAGCAAAACACGTTTATCTTTGCTGTGAATGACAACAACTGACATCAAAATAAATCCGCTTTTCTTTGTATTCACTCTTTTTATATTTCAAAACTCTATCCGTTTTCATGAGTTATTAATAAACAACACTTTTAAATAATAAATACCTTTTGTTTAACTGATGACACAAATAAGTATATTTAAGCTCTCATTTTTAAACGAGGACTTTTAATTGTTAGATAGTTGATTGATTAATTTTTGATTACCATGATTAACTAAAAAACTATGGTTTTAAAACTAGAAAATGATTTTTATATAATAAAAGCTTAAGTATTACCGAATGTTTTTTAAAAAAATATTTGACTCGAAGTCATTCTTATTAAGACTTTTGATATTTAATATTCAGTTCTTCGATAAGAAATTTATATTCAAAACAAAGACTTCGATTCAATATTTGTTTTATGAATTCAATGTTGAATAGAAAAGTTGGCAAACATTTTACTTTACATTTCTTTTTTTGATAAATACTTTTTATTTAATATTCTTTTTATATGGTTTTCAATGAGGAAAAAAATCTTCAATTTCTCATCAATTTTCCAGAATATTCTGTTCTCTTTTTATAAGTTTAGATATTAATGGATTGTTCCAATCCTTTCAATGCTATCTATCATAAAAGCTTATAAAGTTTACCTAGTATCTTTTGAAATTCTTTAAAACTCAAGTAATTTTTGCATGACAACAGATGTTGATTATATAATTAACCTTTTTTTTATGAAATATTAGTAATTTTTGAATATTTAAACTCTTATGAAATTGATTTTAAAACTGTTGAAGAATATAGCGATCGATAAATCGATAGTATTTTTATCCTTAAAAAGTCATTTTTGGATTTGTCTTTAAATCCAAAAATAATAAATTAAAGGGGAATTCAAGTCATTGGTATCTAAAAAATGAATATCGATTTTGTTTGAAAAGACAGTCAGATGTCTGAATCTGTGTTTGACAACCACTGACAGTTAGGCACTACTCATATGGTGGCCGATAGCCTACAGAACACACACTTCATATGAAACAATTAGTGATGGTTTTGCTCAACAAATAGTGTCTCAACTATTAATTAAAAACCAATTTTATCAGATCGACTCCAAATACAATATCTATTAAGTTGATTGAATGCCCTTGCTTAGTCAATAGTTTTTGTGTTAAGTGAATTTCTTTTTGTATTCCTACAGTGAAATGACAATCACTTCTAACAGATCGGAAGATATCCTTTTGTTGTCAACCATTCGTTTTGTTATCATTGGCTGCGATTCGATGCAAATGTACTAAATTTAATAAAGAGTATTGTATTGAAAAAAATTTACCTTATTCATATTTTTGTCTATTTTGAAACATAGAATTTGTGTTGTTTTCAATTTACTCTTTGGTTCGTTTCTCAAACTTATTGCAAATTATTAAGATTTGAGTCAAACCATCCATACTTTTACTTAATATTTCCAAATATTTAATTCAAAGTTTAAATTAGTTTTTAGAGAAATTGTATATTAAAAATGTCAGAATAAAAGAAGAGATTTAAATTGAAGTTTAAATATAACACAAAATTTCACTCAAATATTAGACTTAAAAAATACTTTTCCATTGAGTGTAGAAATAGATAAGAGTGGAGTCATTTCATATTGATTTGTGTCAATAATTTATTAATTAATTAAATTACTTAATCAATGGTTTATTAGAATTGTTGTGAAATTAAAATTATGTAAATTCAATGTGAATCGCAAGTTGTAGGACACGATCATCACATCAACACATCTGTGGCACACATTATATGAAAGGCATGGAAGGCATGTAATAAATGAGTTCAATAGAAAATTAATTATCATTTGTTTATTTTATCCCTAAAAATATATGATTTGTTATTTCATATGTTTGTTAAACCGACGTTTCTTTTGATTCGCTAAACAATATCTTTGAATAAGACATAAGATTTTGACCGTAAAATGTTATTTGAGTCACATATTGTTTAAACAGTGTTTTGTTTGGTTTAATTGAATCGATAGTCTCCAACCAAAACACTTTTGCGATTCAAAATCGATTGGTTTAAGAAAGTAATGAAAATAAAGAATTAGTTCATTTGATGATAGCTTTTCTCGAGTGTCGAGTGAGTCAAGTCATGCAAACTCAAATTGAAGCTTGGTGAAATATTCTTTTCACGATAAGATTAGATTCAAAATTTCAATTAAAATAGAATTTAAATTTTAAGACATAAATATAATGAAAAGTATTGCGAAATACGACATTTCCTTTGATTTATTTGAATAAGTATTTCACTAAAAGTCATAGTATTTATGGTTTTTTCGAGTGTAAACTTATTTTGCGTGTCTTTTGTTTTGTATTCATTGCGTGCATATATTGGGTGTCATTTTAGGAAAAGCAATCCCAGGCTTTTGATTACTATTCTTCAGGTTTTTTGCATTTAAACTATATTTCTATCATTATTTTAATATAACCGATAAAGAGATGGTTTTCTGGCTTTTCTCTGCATTTTTTCTTCAATAAGTCATTTCATTTAACATTAATTCTGAGAATAGACTCAAAAGAGAAATTATATCAGAATTTGAATTTCCATGAAAATTGTTTTTTCAAATGAATAAAATAATCCATTAAAGAGTTCTTTTACAGACAAGTATTAAAAATATTTTTTAAAGATATAAACTTATTAAAAGTATTAGTCGAGTGATTATACAAATAAATATAATACAATCAAAACATAATATCATTTATTTATAATAACATTAATACTAACATTTCATAAAATATGGATGAATTTATTGACAAATGTATAAAAAAAGCGTTCATTTATAACATTTATTAGAAGTAAAAACATTTCTTTTATTAATAGTATTAAGTATTAAACATCAATAAAACACTTTAATAATGATTAGAAAACAAACTTTTTTTATTCGAATCCAAATATTATTTCTGTTTGTTTTGAAGGAAAAAATTTGTTGCCAAACATCCAAACAAACCAATTGATAGTTGACTTGAGCTCGAAATCACTCATTTTTAAAGAAATGATTGAATATTAGCTAAACATTAGTTAAATATTAGATTTTACTTACATTTCAAATAAATGTTTATTTGAAGTAATCAAAAGCATTAAACAAATGTTGACATAAATAACAAGAATTATTCGCAAAACAAAAAGACTTTTATTGACAATTATATGTACTTCACATCCGATGAACTTCACTAAAATAGGTTACCATTGAATTAACCGTAAAATTGTGATCAATAATCGGTTTTCATTCCATAACCTTAAGGATCAGCGATAAGTCATAAAAATGAAAGATATCAAAAAAGATACGAAAAAGGTTATGTAGCGATGATCAAAACCATGTCCGCCAACCATCACATCATAACTGTATTTTGTGCAAAATTATTGGCTCAGAATTAACTTAGAGTTAGCCTTAAGTTAAATTCAAAACAAATTTAAAGAAGACTTTATTTTGTGACAAAAAAATTTGCATAATTAGGTTTATTTTGCAATAATAATACATGTATATATAATAATGGTGCTTGCTAAATTAATTTTACAAGACTAAATGATTGATTTACTTATTTGAAAATCATTACTGAATGGTCGGCCCTTTAAAATGTGTTCATAAGCTGTCAAATAGTTGTCGTTATTTGAAATTTAAAACAAATTTTACATTAAAAGCATTCATCAATAAAAACATATTTCAGTGTTTCATAAAAAATGAATGAAAATCTCTTTAAAAAAGTGAAATTCAAATAAGAGAACGACTGAAAGCTTGACTTCAAATAAGTTGAGTATTGCAAGTGGCAATATCCCTGGTGAATTTAAACATTTTCAATGGGAATCTCATCGATTGAATTGAATATCGGCTGATATTTGAAATTTAAATGATTTGAATGAAACAATTTATTGTACATACATTTTGTTTAGCCTCTCCTCAATTCCAGTTGAGTTACCCTGGATAAAATCCTTTAGGGATCAAAAGCATTAACCTTTCTCTAAGCCCTCAAACAGTTTCATAAAAAACGATATTTGTTTCTATAATACATTGAATTTCTGGCAAATATACAGTAAAATCTCTTTATCCCGAAATTATCTTATGTTTTGTCATATTTTATAAATACATTTAAAAGTGTTTATTGTAAAGACATAAATTTTTATGTTTATTAAAGTTCTAATTATAGGGGTTTTACTGAATTATTTAATGTAAAACTCGATCTGAAATTAAAAATAATATAATCTCTTAAATAATGAATTTTTTAAAATAAAAACTACTAAATTTAAATATAATTATAATTGCAAGTTGTTATAATTATTAAAATGAGACAAGGTGTTTTATTAAATTTCGAGCTCATTATAAGCGTTTGAAAGATAGTAATTAAACAAAATTTGTGTTTTATTTATGTTTCAACACATGATTTCACATAATTTTCATTAACTTTTTAATACCTTTTTAGTCTAATTTTAATAATATGACAGACATTTAAGGAATGAAACTTTCTGTGAAATTATTGAAATTTTGCTAAAATTTTGCGAATTTTTGAAATTTACTAATTTTTAAATTTTAATCAAGTATATTTTCAAAAATAAACTCAATAGTAATAATACCTTTAAGTAATAAAACTCATTAAATTCAAATATACTAATTATAAATCATATTTATGTTATTTAAATATTAATTTAATTTTTATCGTGGTAAATTTAAATTTGAATAAATATCACTTATATTTATTTATTTTTAATTTAATTTTTTAATTCTAGTTTTTCATTAATTAATATATTTATAATATATATTACACTAAAATGAATGATAATTTAGTGATTTATTTTCTTTTGTCTTAAAATTAAAATTATTACAAATATTTAACAAAAACTACAATATATTCAAGTTAAGTTGATTTTGTGAAATTTGCTGAAACCTTACAGAAATTTCAGGGAGATTTTCATTCCTAACATCCATCTGACAAATTGCGATAAATTTTAATATTAAACAAGGTAATTCCTCTTAGGAACTATCAATAAAATGTAACGTTTTATAACCCTTTTTTGATGGCTTTTGGAAAAAAAATATTCAACTCTTAGAATGAAATGCAATTATGAGTGCAATAATACAGATTCCAAACTTTATTCATTTTTATGCTAGAGGGCTGAAAAACTTGAACTTGTACACTTATTTGATACTAAATGGATATTAGTTTCTATTCGAATGAAATAAATAACTTCTTTTATATTTTGTTATACTATAAGAGAATACTTTCTCTCATTTCTTGCAAGAATCTATTACTTAAATAACTTGAGCTTAGATTGTATTCTCATCAAAAAAAAAATAAAAGAGTCTTGATAAAAAATGACAGGGGTTATTATTTCTTGGAAATTCAGAGTTTGTTGAATTATATGAAAAAAGTTGAAAAATTGTGGACATCTTTTAAATGTTTGATTCATTGTTTAATCAATAATTTTTTTAATTAACGATTATTTCTTATATTAAACTTAAGTCCGACTAATAAGAGAAAAGTATTTTTAATCATTTTCTAATCAATTTCTAATCTATTATTTTGTTAGTTATTGTTTTTTTGAGTTCAATGAAAATATGATTTTATTAAATAAATATTTGATTTATAAACGGATCAAATAATTAATAAACGATAAATAGAAGTTGCTTGCTTATTGGAGCATAAATATATTTTCTTTAATTGATATTTCACAAATAATATTTTATAACCTTTTTATCTTGCTCACTTATATAGTAATTGCAATATTATGTAGATTTACTAATTTTGTTTAAATTAATATTTTTTAATATTTGAATATTAATTATAATTATTTCTAATATTTTAAATAAATTTTTTGTTTAATGTGAAAGAAAATGAAAATTGTTTTGAACATTTCTGAATTAGAGTAAGAATATGCATGATAATTCTACATTAGACATAAAATAAAAAAATAAATTTAATAATAATTCAAAACTACAAACTATTTGTTCACAATTTCTAATATTTTCCAATTGAAATGTCCATGGTAATCAACTGTAAATTCATTCAATTTTTACTAAAGAGAAATGAAAAGAGAATTTTTTGGTTCAATACTTCTTTGGATAATGAAGTTATAAATTGAACTTCAATTGATTGGTTAAAAACCGATTTTCAATTGAAAGAGTCTATAATTTAGCAAAAAATGGCAGTCAGTCTGAAGGAGTGATAAAACGAATGTCGACTACACTTAACTTCAAACCCATCTCTTATATGTTGACAGCAGAGCACGACTTTTACGGAATTCAAAAATTCTGTCAAATTTCCCAAAAAAAAATTTTTTGTGAAATAAAATATTTGAATCGAGTCTTAATTTTTGAGATAAAGAGTCGTACAGTTTATACACAATAGATATAAGTCACAGAAATTCCTTTCGAGACAATGAAAATCAATTATTAAATGTTTTAAGATTATAGAACAGTTAATCTAATATTTTATCTAATATCTAGTATATAATCTGTACTTACTAATTAACACTCACTTTTATATTATTTCTAAGAATAATTCTTACAATACAGTTAGGCCTCTATTTAACAAGATCGCAGTTGCCAGCTAAATTATCTTGTTAAATCGAAATCTTGTTAAATCGAAACATTTAAAATTTTATATATATTTAATTATTATGTAAATAATGATGCTTTATATCATATAAATTATTAATTAAAAGCCGTTTAGCTTTAAAATATATTTAAATATCTTAATTTTATAACTTTTTAAAAAATAATTGAATTACTTTAAACTTTTATTCAAATGATAAGCGATTTTTGTGTTGTTTAGCTGACATTTTTCACAATATTTATTAATTACATTCATTGGTAGTGAAAACTATAAAAAAGTTACTATTAAAGCTAAATATTTTTGAATAACTTTAATTGAAATATAGTTTTTTTTTCAATTAAAGTTATTCAAAAAAAATCGCTTTAATAGTAATTTCTTGTTATATCGAAACAAAGACAATACTATGCGTACAATAAACTATCTTTGTCATATCGAATCTTGTTATATTGAGTTTATTTAACACTACAATACTCATAGGAGCGGCCGGTGCTTTAAGTGCACCTTGTTATACCGAGGTTCTTGTTATATAGAGTCTTGTTAAATGGAGGCCTAACTGTATTTCAATTCTAGAAATTCTTGGAAACCAATCTTTTCATAAATTCGATTAATATTTACATTTGAAATAAAGTCATTTAATAGAAAAAAAAAAGTTATAACTTATTTTAGCAAGATAACAATTTTTTCCAAAGTGAGTGTTCTTTGGTTTATCGCTTTATTATACAATAGTATGTATTGTAGTTTTTTATAGGAATGATGTGTCGAACCGCACACAGAATTTTTTAAAGTCAGACCAAAAGCAAAGCCTTCCTTTTGTTGGTAACATTAAGTCAAACGATGAAACCCTTTAGAAATGCAATCAAGTATTAGAGCAGTAGAACTGTAAGTGCAGTCATTGCACACATACTAAGCCAATGTCTATGTCTCAGTCTATGCCTATGCCTATGCCTATGGAGGTGCGATTGGGAATTGAGTAGTTGTGAATGCAATGTAAAGTCACATCACTCATCGATCTGTCGCCCTTTCCCTCCCTTTCTTTCGTGCCTTTTATTTCATAACATTTTTGCTCTATTTTTCTGTCAATTCCTTCAAATTTTAGTTTTTGTGAGGGTTTTGTGAAAAAGAGACGGAAAACTGTCATTTTTGTAGTATTTCTATCGGATTAACGAATACTTCACCGAAAAATAATATAAATTAATCGATAATTTAATGAAAGATTTGTCTCAAAAAAAACATTAATTATTAAAGTCTCGATTATTTTTAGAAAAAAAGACATTTATAAAGATTTGTGTTTGAGAACAGAATATCAAAGAACACATACAAAGAAGGAAAGGCAATCGGATTTGAAATGGACATTGACTTGAGCATGGTCATCCATTATCGAAATCAATATTGTTTTCATGTTATTTCACTTATTTTTTTCAACAAAAGAAAGAAAGGATCGTATTTCTATTCTACAATTAGATCTTGCTTAAATTAAGTATAATCATTTTTATTATCTCAAGTAATTTTATCCTGATACATCCTAACCTAAATTAGAAAGTGTTGGGTCTTTTCAGATCGGATTTTATAAAATTATGTTATTTTATAAAAGAATATTTAAAAAATAAGTGAGTTTTGGTTAGAGAATGTCTTTGGTTTGTCATCTCTTATGTAAAATAGGGTTAAATTAGTGGAGTGGTTATCAACAGTTGCAGATCCCTTCGTTATTGCAATCGTACGCAAAATTTATATCTCGAGAGACAGTAATAGTGTCTCCTCTAAAGAGTTCTTTGAAGCGAATTTTTCAGTCTTCGAGTTCTGCAAAATCTTTTGCTTCACTGACTCTCTAATCATTTCTTTTTATTTTCTTCTGTGCTTTCATTCACTTCTCTTTTACTCTCTTTCCGGGACTGAATTTGTCATAATGTATGTGTCGGTGCGTTTCTAGAGATGGCCCACTCTTATAATTCAAGGCTATAAAGGATGCAATCAGTGGCAGAACATTGGCTTTAATATGCAATTCATATAATTTAGAATCACTTCATTTAATTTATTGCCTCAACTTTTCTTTTATATATTGAGTTCTGACCGATATTTAGAACGAAGGAGTAAAACATTAAACCAAACTCTTTGGCCATTAAATAACCCATTAATTTATTGCCCCCATTTACTTTTTATTTTAATTAGAAACTTAATTCCCGTTATATAAAGCCTTAATTTTTCTAATAAATAACTTAACAATTATTTTGTAAGATTATTTATGACCTTGTTATTAATTTAACTAATCATTTAAATGGATTGAAAACCTCACATCAAAAGAACTACTTAATAAACAAGTTGCTTGATTAATTCTGTAATTTTCTTTAATTATTATAAATATATTTGAGTATTAATCAAAACAATGTTTAGTCGTAAACAAAACCATTTCCTATAATTAGCTTAACTTTCGGTTTGTAATACAAATGTTTGGCATTCGATTCATTTCGATTGACTTTATTAAGTGAACACTAAAAATCATTTAATAGTTTTGTATTGATTCGTAATTAACTTATCAAACATTTTTGGTGCTCTTTCTTTAGTAATCGAACACACCATAAGTCTTAGTACTTAAGTCTATTCAATAAAAAAGGGATAAATAATTTTTTAGCTTTAATTCCAATTCAAAGTTAATAAGCTTTTGATCGATTAAATTGAAATTTGAAGGAAAAACAAGAAATGTAAACTCAAGAATCAAAACACGAAAAAAATTAAAATTGAATTTCTATTTGAGATACGAATGTTTTCATCCCTTGAGAGGACTCCTATATTTCTATATCTTTTCCTGAAATTTTAGAAAATTCTCTAAAGAATTTGATCCGAACTATTTTTCTAAGTTCTTTTAAGCAGGGATGGTGAAAGCATCGAGTCCTAGGGGCTATTTTGCCAAAATATCCCCCTTAGACCAAAAAATCCCAACAGATCTAGTGTCTGCCCATATGTATAATGTTAAGGGTCCAAAACTCCTAAGGGGTATTTTGTCAATTTGGCCTTGTAGGTGGTATTCCGGAATACCCCCTATTCGCCATCCCTGCTTTTAAGGTAAAATTTAACCTTTTCCATTCATGAAAAATATACTTGCACATTAATTTATTGTTAGATTACTTTTGCTCTTTATATCCGCAAATATTTTGTTTTTTAAAATATTATAGTTTTGAAAAAAGGTTTTTATTTCAATATTTAATTACTGGTAATTCAAGTTTTAAGGCATTGGTTTTAATGAATAATTTTTAAATTAATAAAAATCTTAAATTTCAAAAATTCAACTCAAATAAAGAAATGCCTAATTGGAAACATTAAAGCCACCAGCACACATACCACTAAGAATTAAACTTGGTTTTTATTTTTCCAAAACTATAAGAAATTTTCAGTTGTTCTTCAAAATTTAAAAAATGATTTCTGCGCTTAAAAAACAAGAATTAACTGAAAATATCTTATATTAGGGTTTCCTAAGGCTTTGAAAATCCATTTTTAGATATAAAATGTTTGTTTTGTTTGTTTTTAAAACAAATGATTAAAAGCAACCAATAATTTATAAAATAAATCTAAAAACATAACAAAAGAGATATATCTCTAAGTAAATATTGCCTTGTTCATATGATAGACAATAAAACCAAGGATTAATTATATTTTGAAGATTTAAAAAAAACCTTTTGGCAAAAATGAACAAAAATTTCATATATTCTTAAACTATAATAAAAAAAATATATAATTTAAGTAAATAATAATAGAATACATTAAATGAATTCTTTATATTTATTTCTAAAACTCATAAAAATGCAAACCATTTGAGATTTGAAGTATAGAAATGTATATAAATAACATATTCTGTTCAGTTTTTAGTAGAAAACTATTGTTTTGGGAAACATTTTATGAAAAATTATACTCAAAACAAATTTTTGTGTTTTTCTAAAACAAAAGTATATCTAAATTTTCATTTGTTTTTTTTGTGAACAGTATTTCAATCGAATTGAGATTAGAGTAAAAAATATCTGAACGAAAAGATAAGGAATAGAGTGTTGTCTAAATCGTTTTGAATGATTTGAGACACGAATCGGAGATAAATCAAAATGTATTCCGAATTTATATATAAATCTAAGAATTTTTATAAAAGACTATCAGAAACATTGAATCGTGACTTAAATTACAATAGTTTTGAGTCATCAATAAATCGATTGAGAAATATATATAACAGTATTTCATGAATGTATATGAAAGTGAGCTAGACCAATTCCTTCACTGATCAAACACTTGCCAGAGATTTGTGTTTGCTTTACAAACATAAATTTCATCTCTTATTTAAGTGTATTTTTGATATATTTCTGTTGAGAACTTTAAAGTGAATACCAAGAATACCAAGAATACCAAGCTAACATAACTAAAGTAAAGTTAACGTATCGCTATTGGCATCGAATTTAAACATAAGACTCAACACAAGAAATGATAAATGAATTTGTCTTCAGATGATTACAAGTGATAATACAATTGTAGACGACATCAAAATACAAAACCAGTGCTCAGTTTGTTTATGCAGATTCACTCAGGAATTCAAATCAATTCTTGTTTGCGATTTTGTTTTGAAATTTTCAATTCAATTGAATTCAATTCTATTTTACACACAATTTGTAAGAAAAATAGATTACAATTCATGTTTCAGTTCTCAAATTAACTCAAATGGGAATTACTTTACGCCAAATCAATCTTAATATCAAAACATTTGACTATTGACCGAAAAGTGACCCTTACTCTACATTTGCCTCAATTTCACCATGAACATTTGAGACCATTATTTATAGTTCCAAGAATAGAATCCTTTACAAGATTAATGATAGATAATATTTAATTGCATGATGATTTTATTTTTCTCTTAAATAATTTGATCTTTATTCCAATGATTAAGAATTAATGATCCAGGATATATTAAATTAAATGCAATGATTGAACCAATTTTCATTTCTTATTGATTTATAAAAAGGGATTCATATCTATTATAAGCAAACGATTAATAATAGTTGTATTCGAGAATATCTTTCATTTTCTTTTTGATTGAGTTTTTATTGTGAGTCAAAATATAAGGCATTGAAAAGATTATTATCTTTTTTACAGTCATGTCATCAATCATTCGTAAAAATGAAGTCAATTAGGATTCAGCCCAAAGATAACTATTAGAAAACCAAAGCTGTAATAAAAGTCGTAAAAACTGATATTTTCGCTGAAATGGAGGAAAACATTGAAGATTTGAAGACCAGTTCTTTTATAAATGTGACCCTCGCCTTCTGGACAAACGAAAATGGTGTGGCCATTGCAGCCCAATCAATGGGAGACAAAGAGACTAAGAATGAAGACATTCAACTTTTAGATGATATCAAAAACATAGAACAACATTCCAGTGGTTTGTTTGAAGCAAACGCTCAAAATGAGCCCACATTTCAGCGATTAATAAGCAATCTTTTGAATGACCCTTACTCTCGACTCAAAAATGAGTCACTTATCAAAGGCAGCGATCAGTCAAATGGAGGTGTTTTGGCCGATGTTTCAAACATTACCCGAAAAATTTTCGATAATATAAGTGATGTGACGAACGACACATTCCTCTGTTCGCCCAATAATTTAACAATAAATGAATGTATTTGGAGAAACGACACCCGAAATGATACAGAATTAGAAGAAACGGTTTCCGGACCCGATAGAGTCTATTGGGCGCTATTCCTCGCTATTCTTCCAATTCTTGCACTGTTTGGTAATATTCTGGTTATTCTGAGGTAATAAAAACATAAAAGAGTTGTTTCTTAATATTAACACTATTTTTAATTCCAGTGTTTACAGAGAAAGGACTCTACAAACTGTTACGAATTGGTTTATAGTTAGTCTGGCTTTCGCTGATTTATTCGTAACCATTCCTATGGTTTTCTCACTTTACGTAATGGTAAGAATCATTTAATACTCATTTTTCGTTTACTGTTTATTCAGGCATTGATGGCATCGGAGCCATCGTTAAGACATTTTTCAATGATTGATGCAATGCTTTGCAAAACAAGAACCGAAGTGAGAGCTACTCCCCAGACATTAGCGAATAAACTTATGTCTCTCTTAATTCTCTATCAAATGATCTCACTCTCAATCGATTTCAGTTTATATTATAAATATCGTGAATATCATAGAATATTATAGAATAACATTAATATGACAGCACTCACTCACTCACAGTTATATAATATTCTTAACTCTTCATATATTCAAATCTAATTTTTTATTCATTTCTCTTTGAATCTATAATTGCAAGAATCTATAACTGACCCAATATCCAAACATATCGTTTGCAACAAAATATATTTATTTTGACATCACTTCGATCGCTATCTAATACTTTGAATGAATTCATAGGTTATATTCCATTCCTAACAAAATATTAGAGGAAATAATTTAGAGTTTCTTATAATCTATTATACCTTCAATTTTATAGCTTTCAAAGTCATTAAATTCATTATAAGAGCAGTTATTGTTAGAGAAAGTAATAAAATCGAAGTGAGAAATGCAATTCTCTTACGATATTCTTAAATATTTATTATCATTTATTTCAATTTTGTTGATGTGCAAGATGTGCAAGATTCTAAAGCATCTTAACTTATCTTACTATAGATGTACTAAATGTTAGCTTATTTTTTCGCTTTTAAAGCATTTTTATGGTTTAAATTGTGTTTTATATTTGAATATTTAATATCATTTGAATCTAATTTGAGTCAATTAATCACTTTTAGGAAACAAATGAAAGGAAATGCAATTCGAGACTAATTTTTAATATTTTGATTATATGTTCAGAATATTAGAGACGACACATAAATTAACACTTGTTTTGTCAATAATTGTGTTGAATACCCGATGTATTGACAGGAGTGCCGTCGCTTTTATTGCTTTAATAACACGAATCCATTGCTTTTCATATTTAGTATTGTTTGTCCAGTCAGTCCTTTTGGCTAAAGCACACCATAACTCCTGAGTGGCTCCAAATCAATCTCACATTTATAACATGTTGTGACTGTTTTGACAATCCTTTCGATCAGATTTGATAAATAATTTGAGCCAAATTCTAACCCAAAATTTAAGTGTTTTTGAAATTTTAGACTTATTTTAATCGATTGAAACAAAAGAAATACAAAACCAAAGAATAAGAAAAGAAATATAAAATAAAAAGTTTTTAAAAAATTTTAATTTCAAGAAAAATGTTTTGGAATTTAAAAAAGAGTTGAAAATTGAATTATCTTTTCTATTATTTGACTTTTTTTTTGGGAAATAAAAGTTTGTTAAAATAGTTTTCCACTGTTTTTAAAAAATAACTTTAGGCTATAGTTTTAATGCCGTTTTCGGCACTAAAGTCATACTCGAATAAAATGACCTTTACTTCAATCTATTTTGTTTTGGAATTTTATTGAAATACGAAAAAACCCTAAAATCACAACACATTTGTTATCGATTTGGAAACTGAAATATTAATAAGATATCGACTAAACAAAGAAAGTATCTAGATTAATCACTGCTAATAGAATCTATTTTTTTAGCAAGCACAATAAATATTCTATGCAATCATTATTTATTTAATAACATGCGTTCAAAGTTTGTTTTCAATTATTAATCGACTAATTTTATACAATCGATTGTCATTTTTTGTTGGCCTTCACTACACAATAGAAAACATTTGCTTTATTTCCAGAAAACACATAATTGGAGTCAAAAGTCAAGTTTCAAAACAATAGAAATTTTTGATTTATTAATAAATGAATACATAATTGGATTCAGAGCTTATATTAGTGTTAGAAATAGTTTTTGCATTTTTTGAAATCATTTGAAAATTCAATAAATATTTTATAACTTTTATAAAGAATTTCTATTAAATGAGATTATGACAAACGCTTTGCATTCCTTTCATATAATATTTAATATATTATAAAAATGGAGACATACTTACTCTCAAACCATTAGTTTTTTAAACTTAAGAACTTATCAGAATTGATCGACAAATGATTAATTAATTCATTTATTGATTAATATTATGAGTGTTGGGATCGTATGATCTTATCCTCAAAATAATTAATATTTTTGTATTTTAATATAAAATACCTACTTATTTATGAGGCAGGTTCTTTTAGATTTGTGCTCTCAATTAAAAAATTGGTAGAATATAGTGGCGGAAGACAAATAAGAAGTACCATGTTCTATTTTCTCTATTTATTCTTATAATTTATTTCTGGTTTTTTGGATCAGAAGTAAATTCTTTATTTTTGATAAGATTTGAATCCAATCTAAACTCTACTCTCTTTCCACTGAATTTATACGAACAAAATGAACATAAATAAAAGTTATAGATATGTTCTTGTAAATTTTGTAAATACATAAATAAGTGTTAGCCTATACTTAGCACTTCAGTGCACAAACAAATGTTCAAAAATATTGCAAAAAGAGATCAAAAGGAAAACTTACATTTACTACAAAATGGAAAGTTATATACCTTTTCATGTGAAAGTGTCACTTCTCTAATCTTTTCAAAAAAATTCTTCTAATCCTTTAAAATTGAAAAATATTTATATCAATACTTTTAATTAATTACTCGAATTATTGAACATATTTTGAACAGAAATTGAAACCTTTGCTTTGTTTGGACTAATCCTCACTTTATTTTAATTTTAAATATTTGATACAATACCTCTGATTGGCAAAACATCCTTGTTAGTCAAGATAAATAAGGCAAAACTAAAATGCCATCTAATTCTATACACAAATACTAAGTCATTAACATAATAATACTTAATTGAATATTTTAATGACATTAATAAAAATGATTAATTAATTTCTATTAAATCAGTACAAATATATTATTGACTCGAATTACAATAATTAGTGAAAACAAAAATATGGAAAACCTTTTCAGACAGAATTAGATATAAGAACAGAATTAAGTCTTCTTTAGTTTATTTTAAAATTATTTTGTGAAATATTATCGATTCATAATATAAATAAAAGATTTAAATATTGAATACATTTAATTACATTATTTCAACCGATTTATAGCTAAAATTCATTAATAATTTATGTATTCTATGATTTTGACCACATTATAAAAGTAATGTTACTTTAAGAAGTGTGTCATTTGTGCCAATTCTCACCAAAAATGTTATTTAAATTTTATTTATTTTTATTCTTAAAATTCATATTCTATTCTATTCTTAGTTTCATTAAAGAAATGTAAAGATTTAATAGAATAATTAGCTAGGACATAAATGTATTGTAATTTATTATATACTTAGGAAGACCATTTTCTGCTCGAAAAAATCTTATATCTTGGACAAATCTCTATAGATTAGAGTAAATTCATCTGAAGGCATGTTTTATTACTATAGAAATAGTTCTATCATTAGATTATAAATAAGAAAGTGGGCGATCACTCAAACCTAACCTTTCAAACAAATATCCACTAATTTGTGGAAAAACTAAAATGAATTTTTGGCCACAATTTTGGTGAATAAAATTTAATAAAACAAAATGTTATTATAATTAATTATTTTTTTGTAAGTAATTTAAACAATTCTAATATATTTTATAATTTTCAAAAAGTAGTTATCAATGATATAATTTACAATTTCTTTTAGTAATCACTATTACTCTTATATATAATATTACATATTCTCCGGAGTAAAACCTGGTTATCCCTCAGAAATTAAGCAATATATGAAAAACAACACTTGAGTGGGTAATGGCCGGGGACTCAATGTGTTATACTTTATTCCTTTAGTGAATCGAATAATTCGGTTCTTTTATTTTTGGAATTAATTTTATGGATAATATTAGTTCGTCAGTGAATAACCCAAATGTTTTGCGAGGGCTCACAACAAATCAATCTTTGGCTTCAAATTAAAACAAGTGTTTCGTAAAAAATTAATAAGTATTATATAAGAAGACATAAAAATGGATCTGGAATTTCATTATTCCCTCAATTATTAGAAGAAAAAGAAATGAAATACTATTTTATTAAATGATATAATATTAGATCCTTTCAATTCATTAATAGAAATGATTGCTGAGTCATATCGACATTTCTAGACTCTAGAATCTGAAGCATCATGGTCATTATATCAAATTAATATTTATCTAGCTATATTTTGTTCTTACTACATTAAACTTAATGTTGAATTACTCGTTATATCAACAAAACTTCTATAATTGAAACAAATTGAGTCCCAAAATAGGTGTTTATTGTGACTAATGCAGAAAAACCAGCCGATGAACTAGTCAATAATTTATCAGTTATCTAGCACGATTATTGAAATTTCTTATGATTTTGTGTAAAAGTATTGCTTTAATCAATGATTAAGTTTGGTATGAGTTCGATATGAGTTCATCTTTTTCTTATTCCACTTCTTTTTATTTTTGAGATAAAATGTGCAGAAAATACAGTCTTTACTTCAAATAAAAGAATTTCATTAAAATTAATTGAATTTATATTAAGCTATAATAAGGTTTAGTAGTTTTGCACTTCAGCATCATTGATCAAGCTCACTTGCTCGCTAAAGTTAACATTTTATGAACTAGTTTAATTGAATTGATTCATCTTGACAAAGTTTGCTTCACTTAAAAGTGTTTTAAAATAAACTATTATTTCATTTTTTATTTTAAATTCGATGTAAAACTAAATGTTTATACTTTAAGAAAAAGAATTTTAGATTTTTTTTTCTTTAAATTAAATTAAATAAATTTGAAAAAAAAACTTATAAAAAATAAATTTAATATAAATTTTTTGATTCTTTAAATTGAGTTAACAATAAAATCAATGTCAGAATATATTATCAAAATTTAAGTAAGGCTTAAGAATTTGATAGATAACTTCAATTTAGAAAAGAAATTATTATTTTGATTATAAAAAATAACAGTTTTTATAAAATTATAATTGAAATCCATTTTTATTCTCATTAATAATTTAATATATAATGATTTAATTAATATAACCTAGTTTAATATTTATGAATATTATTATCGAGAAATGTTTCAACTTTACACTAAAGTAATGTTAAGAATATCAATGAATTTGTAACAAAAGAATCAGAAATATCTACATTTCCGACACATCAGAACATAGCGTTTGAAAGCATTCAAATATAAAATATACAATAGATTTGAAGTTTTAAAATATTATATTAAAGCATTCCATTCATATCAACTGCAATGAATTTTAATTAGAAATCAGTTGGCAATATGACCAAGCTCCATCAATCTGGTGCCTAAATTTCATTTATTAAGCCCTGTTTTGTTCATAATTCAGGCAAAAATAATATCGCTTTTCATAATATGTATTGCGTTTAAATAATATATAAGCTAGCAATTTTTCAGATTACTCATCAATTATAATTCAAGTAGTGTTCTTGGTCACATACTTGCTATAATAAATGACAAAATAACGTCTAACTGTGAAGTTTGATTGCATTCTTCCGTTAATCAATAAATGAGTCTATTATTAATGAAATTAATTTTATTTTCTGCGATATTAATGTATTTAAAGCTTTCGTTACATTAATTGTTATATTTTTCCTTAAAATAACGGTTTTGCAAGAGTATTGGATCAGCTCTCAAATGATGACTTGAGGCCATAACTGTATTTTATTTTAACGAACTTTTCAGCACAAAATACTAATGATATAATACTGGAGTTGAAATCAAATCGATATAATCTGATGTCATTCCCATTCTCTTTGGTTTTTCTTAGAATTTTCTAAACTCTTTTTAATAATAATTCGGATCACTTTTACTAAGAATTTGCCAAAAGAATGAAAGTTGAGATCATTTCAAATGAAACCATTGAAGAATTAGATAAACAAAATTTATTTCGTATTATTAATGTCTCAGATTTTATTCAAACCAATGGATAAATGGTTTAATTGGTTATACCGTAAAACTTATACGAATCAAAAATATGTTTAACATTATATCATTAAATTATATTTTAATGAGAAAAATCATCGAATTTCAGGAATTATATACTAAACAAGAGTTTTAACTCATATTTATTATTCTGTTCTATAAAGTAAATGTATGGACTCACCTGCGATCAGATGTTGTATTTGCAAAATTTGAGTCCTCACCTCATTTTAATGATTATTTTTTAGTGTTCAGCACATAATGTATTCCCTAATCTATAAAATATTAATTTTCTAAATTGAAATATTCTTGATATCTGAAAAATTGTTACTCATTTGATAATCAGTGAAAAATCTTTCCTTTAAATTAAAATTTTAAAAATTGATATAAATATGAGTTTTATGTAATGATTTGAGTTAAGGGATGATAAATGGGTTACTTTTGATAATTCAATATTTTGTTATTATCTGTAGTCATGTTTTCAACATATGCTTAACGTTAATAATTTATTTATTTATTTGGAAAAGAGTAACAAAGACTAAGAAAAAAGCAATAATTGAATATCTCTTGTGTTCGTTAGGCGTTTACTAAAGAATTGCCTATAATTGATGTGTCGCCCAAACCATGGATTTTAACTGATGACCAGTAAAAACATTTTTATCCAAAATGAGATCCGATATGTTTAGTATAAAATGTGGAAAACTGATAGCAATGACAGGAATTTGTCGGCAAAATATGCAAAACTAAGCATTTTATGGTCTGATATGTGTAACGAGTGTCGTTCCAATACATAATACTCTGTTTTATTTGTGAGACACAGAATATCGGATGTGTTCTCTCTTTTGTTAAATAGATTTTCTCCTAATGTTTGATCGAAACTAACGTCGATTTCAAAGTAAATTTGAGAGAAGAGTAACACTTATTGTGATATTATATTCCAAAATTCTGTGCAAAATAGAGACGACAGACGACAGCGCACTGTATGTTATGTTATGTTTTGTGTCTTTTAATAAAAGTGTGTTAAGACTTGTGTTTCCTCTCTTTGTCTTTCTCTGGTCTTCATTTGATTCTTGTATTGGAGAAAAAGTGTGAGCACAGCACAACTCCATGTTTGGCCAGTGTTGACACATAAAGGCTCATACTTTAAAGAGTTGTGTAGAAACAGAGAAGTGGGAGGAGAGGAAAGTAATTCTTCTTATTGACTATCGACTGCTTTTTGTGCTTCACTTTTGATAATAATGTTTTGCCAAAAATGGACTGACTTTTGTCTAAACGGACAGAATTAGAAAGAATTGTATAGAATTGTATAGAATTGGACCAAATAAAGGCTAAAAAGGATAAATAAAGCAGAGATTGTTGTAATGCACAGAACGTGATCTGCATTTGAGTCGACACAAATGTAAATAATTAAGTTTGAGATGTCATCCGAAGTGACTACCGTTTAGTTATTTAAGGCTTATTTTGGACAATAGGGATACACTCATATGCTAACTCATATAAATAGTTGGACTTCAGTGGTCATCAAGCAAACCATTGACACGATTCACACCACTCTTACCACTCATTCAATTTGAATTGATCTTGGTTTCCTCGTAAATTCCATTCTTTGCTCTCATTTGTGACTCGAATACAATCAAAACAAAACTATTACTAATAATACAATAAAATGAAGTAAAACCGCGATTCAATATATCGATTAAAACTTTTATTTTTAATGAATTCATTAAATTCTATCAATAAATCTTTGAAGTCATTTATCAGAAGAAATGTCTTCTTTTTTTGCTCTCATTTATAGAGAAAAGAATCGATGGATTAAATCCAATGAAATTCTTCTTTAGTTATAAAAAGTATTCTTTTTATAAATTCTTTTTATTTTTTACTCAAATATTTTGAAACTTTTTATGTGTATTTGAACCTTGGTAATTTTTTATATTATTCTTAGAATATGAATAAACTTGAAAACATGTTGGGAGCGCTTTACTCTTGTAAATATATTTTTAAATATTTATACAGAATTTTCCACAATTTTTTGAATGTATTTCAAAATATTTTATGGAAAATTGGTTTTTGTTTTTTAGTTTTGAAGTCCAATAAATTAAGTCATAGGTTTGCCTTTTTTGCATTACTTTCTAACATAAATTCCACGAAAATCCTAAAAATATATAATGGATTGACTTTTGTTACGACATTTAAAAAGAACATTAATTGGGGTTTAAATGTTAAGCGTTAGAACTTATATAAGTGTGAGAAGAGTCGCACATAATTTTATGACTCAAAATAAATATAATTGTTTTAATCAAATGTCATTCGACTAAAAATATTGTTTTATTTTTGTTTTATTTAATTAAAATAAAATTACTATTATTTAAAAAAATAATACTAGGTAATCCGTGTTTCTATTGGTACAAAAGTCATGACTCATGACTTTTCAGATAACAATAGATACCATCGATTGTTGTTTGAAAATTGGTGTTTAAGAATTCAAAACTACTAAATCCCACTCAATTTCATTGTAAACTTGGAGAATAACCTTAAGAATTTAGTTTGAATTTATTTAAATATTTAAGAATATATTGAACTTAAGTAAAGTTTATTTTAAAGAAATTGCCTAGTTACTAGGCCCTAGTATATTTTATTACATTTCTTATTTATTGGTTCTATTATTATCCCAACAAATAATTTGAGACAAATCTCTAAGTTTTCAAATAATTTTAGACATCGAATGGTTTTATACAAACCTCTAAAATTCCCAAACATTTACACAAAAAAACATTTTAACGCATTTAAGTTCTAATCAATATTTTAATGAATTTATTAGAATTACATGAGTTGAACAATTAAAAGAGCTAGTTCAAACCAAACATCACGAATAGATCACAATTAATATATTAAATAAACAAAAGACTAGATTTTAAGTCCACTCAACATATGATATAAAAACACAAAACGTGTGAAAATGGTTTCGGTTTTGTATAAAATGTTTTGAGAACTTTAGAGGTTTACATAAAATTATTTGATGACTCATATTATTTGTCGACTTAAGAGGTTTTTCTCAAATGATTTGTTTGGATAACAAAATCAATCAATAAGTACTGTAATGAGCAAGTTCAATTTTATATCTAATATATTTTTTAATGAATCATGGCAAAATTTTACAATAAGTTAGATCAGGTCTTTTCAGTTTTTTGGTAACATATCTCATATAATGTATTTTGATATTATAGAAAATTACTTTGTTTAAATCAGGATAAATTATTTATTTTGGGAATTCTGTTTTTCTAAATGACTATATTCTTGGACTAAAATATCAGTGAAATGTTAATGCATTCATTGAATAAAAGCATTATATAAAGAATAAAATGTAAACATGAGCTAGCAACATTACTAATATTCTATTAATAAAATTCAATGAATAAACTATTATAAGAATAAACTTCTATTAATAATAGTCAGAATGAGCAAGCACAATTCAATAAATAATAAATGGGAATCAAACTTATAATAAAAATGTAAAAACATATGAAACAAAAGTTTATGAATTAGAGTCTAATCGTTAAACATTTACTATTTTGTGGCAAATGACCACTCCTTCACTCGAATATCGGTTCCCAAAACTCACTATAAATTAAATATTTTATGAATAAAATAACAATATATTTGAGTAAACTTAATAGCAATAAATAGAAATGAGTAAAATTATCTATCAATGAATAATCTGTGATTAAATAAGAAGAAAATAGTATTACATAAATGAGAAATAATTTCATTAATTTTATATAAGAATTAATTCCAATTTAGAGTTAATTCCTTTAGTTTTATCGAAAAGTTTAGGGATAATAAGATTTGAGTTTTTTGACAAAAATTGTTGTAAAGTTTCAAATTTGAGTCATCCATTGGTTATCTTATCTAATCTTATTTTAACAATTGAAACGATATTATTTTCAATTCTCTATTCTCTATACTTTTGGTATGTTTTCAATATATATAAGCTCTATAGGCGTCTGAAGTGGTTTAGGGCTTATATTTTGAAGAAAATATAAGAATAAGAACCAAATATTTCTTATTTTTGATACGAAATTTCATTTTTTGTTTGCTTTCTTCAAATTCAGAGAATTTAGACAAACAAGAGTCGATTTCGAGCAACAAAATGGAAAGCATTCGTTATTTAACTTATTCTTCAATATTAGAAATGTTTCAAAAAAATAAGAGGATTTGGATAAATATACTTTTCGATAGATTATGTGATGTTATATGTTGTCCATTAAGTTTTTTCAGTCTTTTGTTTAATACCTTCAACACTAGGGTTGTTGGCATATCCCAAATGTGGGGTCAGTTATGTTATAATAATATTTTATTCAATATTTATAAGTTTATTTTCCAAAACAATCAAATCTAATCCTCTTTTCGGTTCAAATGTGAGTTCCATTATTTCTACTCAAATGTGTATAACCAAAGAAAAAGCGATTTAATACATTTTTCAAACAATCGATTTACTTAATACCAGATCCGTCTAATTGAACGAATCACTCATTTTTATACAAAACTAATGGAAACAAAATTTTAGTCAAATTAAAAATTGATTCTTTCCCTCAAACTTATATGACATCCAATGAATTTTCTTTAGTAGTTCTCCACATCTTAAGCGTTCACTACATTTCAGAATTAGTCTTTTCATTATATTTTTTGCTTTCATTTGAGTCTTTTCGATCCATTTATGTTATTATATTAAATACCTTTTGTTACGTAAAACTTAATTCTTTAGTGATTTAGAAACAGAAGACTAACTAATGTCTCAATCATTTTAGGAGTCGTTCAAAAGAGAACCTTAATTAAAATTAATTACATTATCTAGTACATTGAACATATTGACCAATCAACTATGACTTGATAGTTTGCAGAGAGCACAGAATATATATTTTAGATGAAAACGACAATTCTGTTAAACTATAGGATTAAAAATAAGACCAAAAAATCAAATTTAATACTAAATTATGGATGAATTGCATTAAAAATATATTCGGAGTTTTATTTGTCGGAACCGACAAATGATTTAAAGGATGTCATAAATTTAAATGTAAAGAATTCAGTATTAAACTGACCCTGGTGCAATTGAAACTGAAATAGTACCTAGTCGTTTGAAAGAAAAATGTTATTACAAATGTCTAAATAAAATCCCTTTTGGGAGCAATTTTGAATAATCTGGAACTTTTTGGAGAATTGATCTAGTCATTATTTTATATGTATAGTAATAACAAGTGTCTCCTTATATAGAGGATGTCTGTGCGCTGGTCTACTGGTTGTGCTATTCTTAGATAAAACCCAAAATAACTGCAGAGCTGTAGAGTTATGTCAGTTTTATTTTAACTTTAAATTTTTACATCTTTTTATTCGAAGCACTGAATATTTGAATGTAAATATCGAGAGATAAAAGGCTTTTCTTGTCTTCCCCTCAAGAGATGAATGACTCACCAGAATATTAGTGACAAAATCTAAACACAAATAATAACTCATTTAATACAGACATTAATATTATTTTCTTTGATATGTACTGAGTTTTAATGTGAAATGAGTGATGAGCAAGCACATTCAATATGAATTCTTGTCAAAATCACCAAAAAAGAAGTTCCGACTTCACAAAAAAATAAGGAAATGTTAACAAAATTTTAAATTTTAGTTTTTATGGCAGTAATTCTTTAGTTAAGAATATTTTTGATAAATAAAGTTTAAATTGAGCCCAAATGTCTATCCATGGACATTTTTCACAAATTCAATACTGACTCAACTAAATACCAGATTAAGTGTTTATGTATTTTGAGTGCTATAATCTCTAATATATAATCTCTTGAAATAACTAATCAAATAACTCCAGATATGTAGCGCTTATAATAAATATTTGAAATCATCTCACTTTTGCATATCTCTATAACAAAAGATACCATAGAAAGAACTAGATTCAAATATTTCAAATATTATAATTAATATAATTAACTAAATTAATGCTAAATTAAATTGACATTAAAATAGTTCCACTCAATTCTGTTCCCTTCAATTAGTAGAAGCAATTCATTAATATTTTAAAAGTTAGACTTAAATTGATTTTATTTACATTTAATCCTTTTTTTCTTTAAAAATTTATACTTCATTTTCTTTAAGTTTAAAAAATAAAAATAAGTGAATCTAATATTATCGCTGATAAGCAATAACTGGGATTATATCAGCAAATGATCGCATTTTTAAAGAACGATTCGATGAAATGACTGCACTTTTGGCCATTAATTTTTTGCTCAACATTTGCCCCAATATATTGACTTTTTTCAGTTTTTACTCTTCTGACGATAAGATGTTTTTATCAGTAAAATATCCTGAGATTATCATTTAATTCAGTTACTCATCACTAATGCTTTAATTATTGGGTTTTCTTGTCTTCAATGTCTTCTCTATTTCTTTTGCCAAATAAATACATAATTTAATATAAACTTATGTTTTAGCAAAAAACTATTTCTGGAGAGAAATTTATAAATTTTTAAACTTTATTATCGATTAAAGGAGTTGTGATATGTTTTGTGGAAATAAATTTAATGTTTTAAACATTCATTAAAACTCCGCATATTATGAAATAGCGTTGAATTTAATGTTAAGTTTAGGCGAAAGTGATTTAATTTCTTTAAGAACTGAGTTTTTGTGTTCTTTGTGTCATAAAAATAACATTATTTGCAATAATTTGAGGGTAAATCTAAAGGAGAAAATAATTTAACAATTCTTGAGTAAAGGCCGATAACAGCCGTTCCTTTCGCTCAGATTAAATCTTTTGATTCCACAAGTATTGCAAGAATGCCGACAATTTTGTCCAAGATTGAGGTCTGAACCAAACCCAGTAATCCATTTGTGGCTAATGTTTTTGGCCTCAAATAAATATTTTCTATTATAAACGATAAAAGATTACCAAAAAATTATTGTTTTTATCGCAATAGTTGTGAGAAATAAGATTTTCATAATATTTCATAAACTCAATGAGTATTTTATTGAAAGTAATTTCCACCGAAAATATAATAAAACGAGAATTGATGTGAACTTCAGACCAATGGATAGACGGAAACGAAATCAGAGGAGAAATACCAGTTTTAAGTCATTTTCTCTCCGATGAGTTTCCGTTTGGAGACATAACTGATCTAACAATTGTCTAATGACTTCAATAAGAGAAAAACGAGTGAAATATCTGATGATATTTGAATTAAAAATGAATTATAGTTCACTTATTTGTCATTTGTGTTGATGTGATCTCTCGATCAAAATAAGTGCACAAATTTTATCAATAAATCATAAATTAATTTAAAATTGTCTTCAAATTCATGGATTGTTCGACAAAATTTATAGCACGAAATGGATCTTACATTCATTTAGTGTCAAAAATTTAATTATAATTCGTAGGAATGAGAAGAAAAAATCAATTATTATTTCAAAGATTAATGATATGATAGCGAAGTAAATGCATTCATTGATTTTCATACAACAGTTGGAATAAATGTATTTCACTCATGGATTCGGCGAAACATTTGTGTAATTCTTGTTTTGGTTAGTGTTTTATGAATCCTTTTATTGATTATTCACTCATTTTTATCATTAAACTCTTTCGATGAAAACTTTCTTTTCTGACATTAATTTAACTACACTTTGAGTAAAAAGTATGTGACAGATGTCTATATAACTACATTAGAATAATTCTCTTATGAAATGAGTCTGAGCTCACATTCAAATCAATATTATCTTAGCTATCCTTTAATGTATAATAGCTCTATCATTGATTACTATTGTAAGCGATACCAACCATTCCATAGCAGCCATCCATGGTTTGTGTGACTAATGCATTGCGTTGAATAAGTGCCTAGCTAATTCAAGGTAATCAACTATTGATTTGAGAACTCTATTACCTATTATTTATGAAATGGATCCAAATCTATACAATACTATCAATTATTTTGGTTTCAGTCCATCCAAAGCAACTCATTTTCTAATGCAATCATTTATCGTCGTATGTGTTGTGCAGTCATATCATATCAGCGCTAAACCAAAGCATAGATCGATACGAATCCTATTAATTTAATATAAAATATTCCATAGTTACTCAAACCTCCTCTTCCACCACCACCACCACCACCACCACCACCACCACCACCACCACCTTGGTTAGTTATCTTTCCTCAAATTAGATTTTCAAATTCACTGAATTGAAAAATCCGGTCTTATATTTGATTATTAAAGTTCTGCCAAAATATCAAATTCTGGCAAAAATTTTAGAACAAAATATTTGTTAAAAACAAAAATCATTCAATGAATTGGATTTAAGTAAAAACTAAACTCTCCTATTGTTTAACCAAAAATTTATTTCCATTTAATTTAAATAATATTTTTTTTAAAACGAATGAATCACTTTTGGTGTTCACTTATAGCGTTTAACGAACAGATGCCTCTGTTTTTGCTCAGAATATATATTTTAAATATAAATTATGGACATCACATAAAGCCATTCCTTTTGAATATAACCTCATTTTGATAGACTGACACAACCATGAATTGTATTGTAATTTAAAGGCGCTCTCAAATCATAAACAATACCTAATGACTGACTGCCAAACAAAAGTTGTGAGTGTCGGCCAACCATATCTACAACTGACCATTGCTTCTCTCTCTCTCTCTCTCTCTCTCTCTCTCTCTCTCTCTCTCTCTCTCTCTCTCTCTCTCTCACTCTCACTCACTCACTCATTCACTCACTCTCTACTGTTTTTCTGCTCAAATATTATTTTATTTCTCAATTTTGGCGAAAACTTCAAATAGAATTCAATCGCTAACTAAAAGTTTCGATGACTTTTTTTTCGTTTTCTGATATAAGCAAATAAAATATCAGTTGAGAAATAGAGGGTTGTGTTGTTTAGAAAGAACAGGAAATTATTTATCATGGTCTATAATGTCTATACTGCTCTCTTGATCCCAATTTCCAATTTTTGTTCTCTTTTCGCATTTTTCTAGAAATTGAAAATTTTGTATTCAACGAGAAATTATCCTGGATTTTTCGTCAAATTCTTTGTTCTGTACATCAATTAATTCTTTAAGAATAGTTTTCAACTATTTTTGAGTCCAGGTTTTAAGGGATCGAAACCAGTTTCATATGAATTGATTGCTTTTACTTTTTTATCAATTTATGAGAATTTTTCGATTTTCAAATATTTTGTTATTTCTTGGGATCATCTTTCAAAATTAGGCTCAATTATTGTTGATTCAAAGCATTTCATTTTTTATCTAGCAGAAAATATTGAAAATACTCAATCTTTATAAGCTCTGGCATTCTCTCAATGATTGGCCCTTAAAGCCAATGAACCAGAATTTCAATATTATTTCAGAGTTCTCTCAATTTTATTTCAATTTTTATTAATCTTTTGAGCCATGAATTAAATGAAAGACATTTTTTTTAAAGGAAAGGCGTCTCAAATGTATTTATCAGAGAATATAAAGACAGTTATGGGTTTCTCGAAGTAAATATCGTAAATATTTTTTGTTACTCTTTTTCTCTATGCATAAGAATTTGACATTTTTTGTGTCATTTTTATCGATCGATACGTTTTTTTTGTTAAAAACTTTTGAAGGCTTTCTTTGAAGGAATTTATATTCAGTTTTTTTTGTCGTTTCGATCAAAAATAAATCCAAAAACTTTGCAAATATTGTCACTAATTTCTATTCAATTGAATTATTAAACGATAATTAATAGCTTTTATTCAATTTTAATACATAAGTAATCTGTTATAGAATATTCTGTCCCACGTGTGACCTTGCTAACATTCTAACATCTTATTAATTAGTATCTAAAAAGACTGACTCTTTAACTAGTTAATTAATTTGCCAAGATAAGTAGCATATTTCAATTTGATCTCTTTTTTTGAACACATATCTGTTGTCGAACTAATTATACAAAAAACTATTTACTTAATTAATACAATTATTCATTAAAAGGGATTAATTAGAATTAATTTAGAATATATTATAGACCAAAATTGATTAATTAATGTCATTTTGTCAAACAATTCAGACAAATATATGGCTTTAACTGCAATAAACTACTCTTTTATTTCATATAAAAGTAAATCAATTTTGAGAATAAATTAAATAAAAGTAAAGGAGTTGTGGAGTAGTAATGATTTGCTCCAATTATTCACATCCGATCCGTAAATGTTGTTTAGTCTCGGGGGTCATCACATCTAATCAATCAAAAAATAAGTCAACAAACCATTAGTGAACAAAAATAAAATAGTTTCTCCCTTTTTTTTAATTACAATTTGGAAATTATCTCTCATTTTTGTGACACTCAGAGGGAAAGACAATCTTTTGCAGACCTTTTGGATCTTATCCTTTACTAAAGACCTTCAATAAGTCAAAGAATTAATGTGTTTTCGGGTAAATAATGGCTCCAAAAATGAGTGAAAATCTCGTTTTGTTAGCCCAACAACTGATTGGATTTGACTCAAAATGAGTTATTAATGCAATAAATTATTGGTTACAATAATAATAATATCTGTAAAAGTGTTGATTAATGTATTTATGAATTCATTGGTTTTTATTTTTGATTAAAATATTAGGTCTGAAGAGTTTTATAACTTAATTAAGTCTTAACATCGAGTTCTCACTTCTATTTCTCTCTTTTTATAACACATTTATATAAAAAATTTTGAGTTCAAAGAATTTTGATTCAAAATCTGAGTTAAAAGCCTTACAATTGAGTTAAAGTAATTATTAACATAAAAGTTATATCGAATTCCATTTATTTCGGCTAAAAAATATTCCCTCAAAAAAGTGAAAGAAATGCTTTTTTGAGTTCATTCATGTATTAATTCAAATAATGCATTAGTTATATATGATGTGAATGACTATTATTTTTAAACTCAAACTCATATTTTCCGGAAAAGTAAGACTTAATTAAATTTTTTGTTCAAATATTTTGTATAAAATTTTACATAATAGAAAAAAAATACTGATTTAATTATCTTGGTCTGTTTGAATTTACTAACATTTTGGATAATATATCATTTGCTGCCATAAATAAGAACTTTTATTCTGTGCCCAATGACTCCATACAATCTAACAGTTATGTAAACAAATATCCTTAGAAAAATAGTTTTCTTGTTGACTCTATTGGAACAAGGTGAATTGTTAAATATACAGAATATAATAATAGAGTTGAAGTGATTAGAAATGCTTCAAAGATTCAATTTTGAAATAAATTTACATTTCGTTATAGTCTTTAACCTCACAAACAAAGTGTTAATTGACTTGAAATTCAATTTTGACTTCAAATAAATATAATTTCTTTTTATATTTATTAACACAAACTTTAATGAAACTCATAAATATTAAACTTGTTCAATTTGAAGATAATTTTTAATTCTAATTCCATTTCAATAGAATAATGAATAAAATATTTGTTATTTAACGAAAGGCACAAAAAATTTCTTTTTTGATAAACGTTTCAAAAGAATGTCTTTTGAGATGAAATACACGTTTTTCTATTGGTTTTGACTTTTCATTATTTGTTTTGCAACAAAAGTCGAGTTCAATCTTCAGATGTGGTGTTTGTTTCATATATTTCTAAAACAACAGAAATGATTTCCAGTTAACTATAAAACTATTTATAGAATAAGTGATTCTCTTTTCACAAACTTCTCATCATTTCTGATGACTTGAAATTCAGAAAAAGACCTTTTTTGACAAAAATGAGAATTTTAAGTTTCGCTCGATTAGCTTGCACAATTTTTACCCAAAGGCATTACCAATGATATAAATATCCATTAAATTCTTTTATCATGAGAACAATTTGATTAAGGATTGATACATTATCTTGCTAATTTGAAATTCCCTCCTTTAGGAAAAAATTACTTTTATATTATTAATTGAAAATTAAATTCCATATCTATTGTCGTCAATTCCAAGAATGAAGTCATTCCTACGTTATGTAATTCACATATAAAAGACTCTATACATGTGTGGCTCTCTTGAGGATTCTCTGGAAAGGGATCTGATATTTCATTCTTTATGTTTATAAGAATCTTATTGAAAGTTACCTTAATTTCCAAAGAAATATAAAAAATAATTTCATTCGAATGAATAAATGATAAATAAATAAATGAAAGACTGAATAATAAATAAAAAAGTTTTTCATTAGTTTTTTTTTGTAGAGAAGATATTATTATATTTTACTGTGTCGTCAACTTTAGTGGTTATCTTTTGACAATTTCTAAAAAATTAATCGGATCTTTATTTGGAGTTTCAATCAAATTTATCTCAAGGGATGTATAAAATGGTTTTATGGCATTTTTGGACAAAAGTCTTACTCTTAATCCAAAGGTTGTCTATCATTAAAAGCAAATATTATTTCAAAACGAATTTCTTTTATAAGTCATTCAATTTAAGGCTAAAATTTATATTATTTACATAACAAATGTATAAATATTTCAATATTTTTCTATTTAAAAATTTATCCTGAATGAAATTCTATGAAATTCTATGAAATTCTTTAATTTAAAGATACACTCAAAATAGATATTCACTCATTTTTCGTATTTTCGGGTTATTCTCAATTTTATATAAATAATGTGCTAGGTCAAGTCATTAATTTAATTATACCATAATATTTCATTCTTAGGATCAATAAATTATGCGAATAAAACACATTTTTTAAATCTATGAAAAAAGCGGTGAAAAGTCTCGCTTTTAAATATTGAATTTAAACGACTTTCAGTTCACTAAATATGGATTTCTTGTGAAATAAACACATTTTTGAAACAATATATGAGTTTTTTCTCCTAATGTTTCGCACTTATTGTTACGCCTTTTCTTTACGCATACATATATTGTATATCAATAAATTATTTTTGATCCTAGTTTAGATACCGTGCTTGCTTAATTTATACTCTCACGTCATTCATTGATAAAAGAATGTCAATGAATGGCATCACTAAAAAATTGATAGTTTGCGATGAAATTAATGAATTTCTCATAAGAAAAGCTGTACTCAAATATGAATCTGAAGTGAATTTTTATGACTTGAGTTTAACTTTTTATTAGAATTTTTATGAATTCTTTTGATCGAAAAGGATCTAAAAATAAGTGGACCTTGCTCTATTGATCCATTGCTCTGTTGCTTGATTTAGCTTTTCTTTTTATTTATGATTTAGTGATAGAGTTCTGGATTTTGTAATAATACTAATGGTGTTTATGATTAATTGAAGTCTTGTCGCAGAGTTTTGTGAAGTTCCCAATCATTGATAACCTGTCGTAAACTCTCATTCATCTCATTAGAAGAGTTGTGACTAAAATTGAGGTTAGAATTAATTATATTTGAAGAGTTGACTCCATTCAGTAATCCTTTATCCGTCTCTGTTTGTATGAAGAGTGACACCTCTCTAACCGTTACTACAAAAGCCACTGAAAATCACTGAAGGCTTTCTCACAACGGATTTCATAATTTACTTTCATTTCCTATTATTCCACTGAAAGAGAGCTTCCATTTTAAGTAAAACTTACGCTATAAGTAAAGTGAAGTGAAGTGAAGTGAAGTGAAGTGAAGTTGGTCATTCTTTCAAAAATAATTCTTTTTTATCCTTGGTTAAAGGTCTAAATGAACCATGTCAAAGTGTCATTACTCTAACAAAGAATAATTTTAAATACAATTATTTATAGTATATAATTATTAAAAGATATTAGCTCAATTAAATTATTAATAATTTTATCATGTTCATTTTTAATTAGCTTGTTTATTAAAATTGTAGAACCCTTTTCATAATTTCCAAGTTTAAAAAAGGATATTATACTATTGTCATGGTAATATTTGTAAATAGTTAATAAATGCTAAAATGTATAAATATTTTGTTGACTCATAAGATTTCGCAAAAGAGAAAAGACAAGTCCTGAAATGAACTAGTTGAAAGACTAGTTAATGTTATGGTAAGATGATACTTGTCTTCACTCTATTATTAAGTATTGGAAAATATACGTAAAGAATCGAATTATATATAACTTTTTAGAAAAACTGAAATTAGATTATTCTCGTCTCCAAACCTATAGTTAACTTTTTATGCGACACTTCTTTTACGAAATCTTAAGTAAATGTTAGTCTCTTTTATAAAATTCCGAGAATCACAACAAAGCACTCATTCTTTGACTACTTTTTAGAAATATTTTAGTCTAAAAAAATGTTAAACTTTGCTAAAAATAGGCTCAAATTGCAAACAATAACTCATAATTTTTATTGCCATCAGAGGACCTAAAATTTCAATTCACTATTCATTAAAACCTCTTAATTACTTCCATTTTGTTTCTCTTCTCTACAATTTATTAATAAATTTTATAAATTCGAGTACAGACTTTAGTAGTGTTTGTGTTCAACAAATAAATGATAAATTAATTCATATGAGTTTCAAAAGACACTAATGGCTGAGTCTTTGCCTTTCATTTATGGCCAAAATATTCAAAACAAGTTTTATTCAGTCATTAATTTCGATGAAATGTAAAACTTTGTTTTAAATGACATCTTTTTCATTGAATTCTACTTTAATTTATCAAATAATAGAATACTCATTTGGTGACATATTTGAACTAGCAAACTTTATTCATCAGGTCTCTTTTTTTTATTATACTCACTCTACTAACGCTTTAAGTTATCCATAACTTCAAAAAACTATTCTACTCTTGGAATTCATTGATAAAAATCATTTTATAGATATACAATCCATCCCCGAAATAGGGGACCCGGTTATAGGCAAAACTCGATATAAGAGCGAGATTTTTGCTGCACCGGC